>PVKV010003072.1:108722-152279 GCA_004027835.1 Alouatta palliata | reverse complement strand
AATGTCACCATCAGGAAACTGACCTTGGTACAATCCCAAGTTTATTCAGGTTTAACCACTTTTGTATGCACAATGGGACTTGAGAATGCTAGGATTTGAATGCAGTGTGTGTGTGTGTGGTTGTATGACATTTCATCACATTTGCAGCTTTGTATAATCACACCTGAGATAGAGAACTGTTCCATCCCTACACAGCTCCCTCTTGCTACCACTTTTAACCACACCACCCCTCACCTCCTATTCCAAACCTATAGCAACCACGAAATCTGTTCTCCATCTCTGCAGTGTTATTTCAGTAATGTTACATAAATGCAATCATACAGTATGTAACTTTTAACTCTCTCTCTTTTTTTTTTTTTGTGATGGAGTCTTGCTCTGTCACCCAGACTCGTGTGCAGTGGTGCAATCTCGGCTCACTGTAATCTCCACCTCCCGGGTTCCAGTAATTCTCCTGCCTCAGCCTCTCGAGTACCTGGGATTAGAGGCATGCGCCACCATGGCTAATTTTTGTATTTTTTGTAGAGACACAGTTTTGCCATGTTGGTCAGGCTGCTCTTGAATTCCTGACCTCAGCCGATCCACCTGCTTTGGCCTCACAAAGTGCTGGGATTACAGATATGAGCCATCATGCCCGGCCTTCACTCAGTATAACTTTCTTGAGATAACCTGGTGGTACAAATTAGTTGTCCTAATATATTAAAATTTACCATGATATGCACTTGAGTGTATATAAACATTTATAATATTGTAAACTTTAAAACATTAAAATATGAATTAAATGTGTATGAAATCCCTGGTTTACTGACACAGAACAAGAATTCTGAGATACAAATTCTGAAAACTGGTAATCTAATACAAGTCTAGTACAATTCATTACAGGTTGAGTATTCCTTATCTGAATGCTTTGGAGCAGAAATACTTTGGAAGTTTTTCAGATTTGGGATATGTGCATTATATACCGGTTCAGCATCCTGAATCTGAAAGTGCAAAATCTGAAATGTTCCAAAATCCCACAACTGTGAGTGCCAATATGACACTCAAAGGAAATGCTCACCGGGGCATTTCAGAGTTTGGATTTTTGGATTGGGGATCCTCAGTCTGTACAAGCACTTTACAGAAGAAAGGCCCAGGGCTCACTGCTATGTCTTATCAGTGTTTACAAGAGTACATGGTTTACAAGAATGCCTGGTTTTGCACTTTTTATGGCCAAGCTCTAGATTCTGGTTCTTTCCCAACCCAGTTGAGCATGTTACATTCAAATATGACCACTTGTTCTTCTTCTCAAGTAGTCACAGTTTACTACACTTTTAAGTTCTTCTGAATGACTGAGGAAATGAACTCCTCTTCAATTTCCCATTCTAGGTGGTGCTTTAGCACCACACCTCAGGTCCAATTCTCCCGTCTCTATGTGCAGCAGGTCCACATGACAAGGCCTCCCTCAGAAAGAACTACCCCAACCTAGGACAGATTCAAACAACCTCTTCTCCCTCTACCTCCCTCCAAGTGCCAAGATTCCCTATCTCATTCCTCCCTAGGCTAACCGGCTAAGTCTTCTGGATAGCTCACCCCCACTGTCTATCCATCAGCTAGCTGGGTGTGAAAAACCAAGTCCTCATACCTTCAGATTTAGAAAGCAAACATTGCAGGAACTTACTTCTCGAATACCAATACCTTCACAGTAATTTCCTTCCCTTTCCAAAGAGTGCTCTAAACAAGTGAAAGCTATAATACAAACTCTGTATGTTTTTGTCATACAGATACCAAAAATGGCAGCATTTTTTTTTTGGCAATTTAAAAAATCTGCTTGATATGATTATCACTCCAACAATATTAGATCTACGTAGAATTTGAAGTAGTGGTAAAAGACTGGTTGTGGTGGCTTACACCTGCAATCCCAGCACTTTGGGAGGCCAAGGTGGAGGATCGCTTGAGGCCAGGAGATTGAGACCAGCCCAGGCAGCAAAGTGAGACCTTGTCACTACAAAAAATAGAAAAAATTAGCCAGGCATGATGGGGTGTGCACCGGTAGACCCAGCTACTTGGGAAGCTGAGGTGGGGGATTACTTGATGTGGGGAGGTTGAGGCTGCCATGAGCCATGACTGCAGCACTGCACTTAGCCTGCAGAGACAGAGTGAGACAATGCCTCAAAGAATAAAGAAAGGAAAGAAGAGCAAAAAGGAAAGGAAGGAAAGGAAGGGAAAGGGAAGGAAGGCAAGGCAGGAAAAAGGAGAGGAGAGGAGGGGAGGGGAGGGAAGGAAAGGAAAGGGAAAGAGAGGGAAGGATGGAGAGACAGAGGGAAAGGAAGAAAAAAAGAAAGAAGGGAAAACAGGAAGACAGAAAGAAAGAGTAGTGGTAAAGAGCTTGGACCCTTGAGCCAGACTGCCTGGGTTAGAATCAGGCATCTGCCACTGCACTACCTGGATCAAGTGTTAGTTTGTGTGGCTCAGTTTACTCATCTGTAAAATGGCAATAAAGCTACCTGCCTCATGGGATTGTTGCGAGGCTTCAATACACGTAAAGAATTTAGACCACTGCCTAGCACATAGTAAGTATTATCTTTAAGTATTAACATTTATCTCTACTACAGTCAAGATTCACTTCTTTGTGATATCACGGTATTCCTCTTGGACTCTTTGCAGTTCAACCCACTTCTAAAATTTCTATACCAAGAAACAATGACAATGTTAATAATTTTGTTCTTTAAATTCATCTTGGTTAGTCAAAATAACTAGAACAAATTCTCTTTTATGTCCTAGTAGTTATTAACATTTCACTAAATATAAATATAAGCATTTAAGTATGGGAGTAATGGAACAAATGCCAAGCCAAAAGCAGGCTATCTATCAGAACATATAAATGACACTCCCCTGTTAAAAAAAAAAAAGGGAGGAAAAATGAGGTCCTATGGATGTTTGTCTATGCATCAAATGGCTCTGAAAAGTTTCACAGCGGCCTACTGACAGGGAGAACTCTCTGTTTGTGGGAAGGGATAAGACTTTTCCCTGTACATGCCTTGTTATCTTTCAACTCTGAAGCAGCAAATGCATTACCTGGACAAGATTTAATTTTTACAATGGGGGTGCAGAGGTGACTCTAAATAAGTACTCTGGAAGTCAGGTGTTAAGTCTCAATTTTCCATGACCCGTGTTATCTTGGGCAAGTCACTTAACCTCCGAGTCTCCGACAAAGCAAGGAGCAATAAATACTTCTAGGGTCTTTTTCTGTTTGTTTGTTTTGAGATGGAGTTTCACTCATTGCCCAGGTGGAGTGCAGTGGCATGAACTCAGCTCACTGCAACCTCTGCTTCCAGGGTTCAAGTGATTCTCCTGTGTCAGCCTCAGGAGTAGCTGGGATTACAGGTGCACACCACCACACCCGGGTAATTTTTTATATTTTTAGTAGGGAAGGGGTTTCACCCTGTTGGCCAGGCTGGTCTCATACTCCTGGCCTCAGGTGATCTGCCTTGCTCAGCCTCCCAAAGTGCTGAGATTACAGATATGAACCATCACACCTGGCCCTAGGTTCTATTCCTAAAGTTTTATTATCTCAGTAGGGTAGTAAATAGATGGTACTTTTCTTAAAGATATGGGAGTGGTAGTAATCCAACATTTTATAAAGCAAGGCAACTTTTTTTGTGGACTTGATTTTCAAATACAGTGGACCCTTGAACAACATGGGTTTGAGCTGAATGGGCCCATTTATATGTCAATCTTTTTCAACCAAATGCAGGCATGCATATACAGAGGCCCAACTTTTCACACACCCAGTATCTGCAGGGCCCAGAGTGGGGACTTGAGTATGCCAGGATTTTGGTAGAAATAGGGGTCCTGGAACCAACCCCCAATGGTATATGTCCTATTACAACTGGACTACTTTTACAATGTTAAGAAACACAAATTTGTCAAGCCTATTAACCTTTCCAGATCATCTGTACTATTCTTACATAGAAACCCTTCTTAGAGGGGGTCTGATATATAGAAAATACTGAGATGCGATATTCTACGTTTTAGGGCTGGGCATGGTGTCTGATGCCATTAATCTCAACACTTTGGGAGGCTGAGGTGGGCAGATCACCTGAGGTCAGGAGTTCGAGACCAGCCTGGCCAACATGGTGAAACCCTGTCTCTACTAAAAATACAAAAATTAGCTGGGTATGGTGGTGGGTGCCTGTAATCCCAGCTACTTGGGAGGCTGAGGCAGGAGAGTCGCTTCAAGCGGGAGGCGAAGGTTCCAGTGATCTGAGATCGCACCACTGCACTCCAGCCTGGGTGACAGAGCAAGACTCAATCTCAAAAAAAAGAAAAAGAATATTCTCAATATTAGTTTCTCTTGCACAACTTCAAAAGTGTTTAAATGAACACATCCTTATGCTATGCCATCAAGTCAGCAATAAAATACATTAAAACAATTAACATTTAAACATATAAGTGACTATATACAAGAAACTTATTATACTACTTAAAGGCATTTATTATCAAACACTGAAAAAAAAAAAAAAGAAACATCTCCAATCAATGGTAACAGTTATAACTGAGGACACACTTTATTTCAGGAACATATATGTAATCACTTTTCATCCTAATATTCTTCTGGCAAATTAGGTTGGTTGGTTTGTTTTTTCAGACAGAATCTCTCTCTACCACCCAGGCTGGAGTGCAGTGGCACTGTCACGGCTCACCCCACAATGACCTCGGCCTCCCAGGCTCAAGTGATCCTCACACCTCAGCCTCCCAAGAAGCTGGAACTAAAGGCATGTGCCACCATGCCCAGTTAATTTTTGTATTTTTTGTAGAGACAGGATTTTGCTCTGTTGTACAGGCTGGTCTGAAACTCTGGAGCTCAAGAGATCTGCCAGGTGTCAGCCTCTCAAAGTGCTGGCATTACAGGTGTGAGCCAGGCCCTAAGTAGGTGTAAAAATCCCTACTGAACATAAGAAATTGAGGCAACAAGAAGACAAGGCCACAAGTCTAAGAACTGGGAGAGCTGGAAGCACTCCCAGATCCCTTAGATATGAGTTCACTATACCAAATCAAGGGGGCAGGGAGGGCGAACTTAACATTAGCCGTCAGGCTGGTGTAAGGTTGCAGCAGAATTTTCATTGATTTATGGGAAAATTGGGAAAAGTAAGGACACAAAAGTAAATATATATTTTTTTGAGATAGCGTTTGATTCTTGTAGCCCAGCTGGAGTTCAATGGTACCATCTCCGCTAACTGTAACTTTTGCCTTCCAGGTTCAAGTGATTCTCCTGCCTCAGCCTTTGGAGTAGCTGAAATTACAGGTGCATGCCACCATGCCCCGCTAATTTTATATTTTTAGCAGAGACAGGGTTTTACCATGTTAGCCAGGCTGGTCTGAGAGTAAACTTTTTAATATAACTAAATGAGTCCATTTAAAGATGTTTTATTCTGGCCAGGTGGAGTGGCTCATGCCTGTAATCCCAGCACTTTGGGAGGCTGAGTTGGGCAGATCACGAGGTCAAGAGATTCAGACCATCCTGGCCAACATGGTCAAACTCCGTCTCTACTACAAATACAAAAATTAGCTGGGTGTGGTGGTGCATGCATGTAGTACCAGCTACTCAGGAGGCTGAGGCTGGAGAATCACTCAAACCAAGGAGGCAGGGGTTGCAGTGAGCCAAGATCGTGCCACCGCACTCCAGCCTGGTGACAGAGCAAGACTCCACCTCAAAAAAATAAAAAATAAAATTTATTGTGAGAGATTCTGTTCTTTTTAATTGTTTGAGTAACAGGAGATAGTGGTGTGATATTTCTTTGTATTGGGTGTACCTGGTAGAAATAAAAAATCAGGCCAGGCACAGTGGCTCAGGAGGTCAAGAGATTGAGACCATCCTGGCCAATATTGTGAAACCCTATCTCTACTAAAAATACAAAAATTAGCTGGGTGTGGTGGCACATACCTGTAATCCCAGCTACTCAGTAAGCTGGTGCTGGAGAATCCCTTGAACCCAGGAGGCAGAGCATGCAGTGAGCTGAGATCTGAGATCACACCACTGCACTCCAGCCTAGTGACAGGGTGAGAAGACTCCATCTCAAAATAAATAAATAAATAAATAAATAAAATAAAATCAGCATTTCTATTGTTGTCTCCTAATTCCTAATTCTGGGGAAATATTTCTTTAGAAATCTAAAAGTCTGGCCTTTTACATCATTATGACCCCAAAATAATAGGGGACTTTACATACAGGTAACACATGCCCCTCAAGATTCTCTCTTTTATCTCTACCTTATTCTGTTTGCATTAGGACATGTGGGGACTGTGAAATGAGAATACAGTTGAGTATAAGCAATCCAAAACCATGTGCTGACACTGGATCCTGTAAGACGACTTTCTTCAGAATCTGTTTAATCTGTTAATTTTTCTCTGGGCTCAAACCTTTTTTCTTTTTCTTTTTTTTTTTTTGAGACAGTGTTTTGCTCTTGTTGCCCTGGCTAGAGTGCAGTGGTGCGATTTTGACTCACCACAACCTCCGCCTCCCAGGGTGAAGTCACTCTCATGCCTCAGTCTCCTAAGTAGCTGAGATTACAGCTATGCACCACCACACCCAGCTAATTTTGTATTTTTAGTAGAGACGGGGTTTCTCCATGTTGGTCAGGCTGGTCTTGAACTCCTGACCTCAGCTGATCCACCTGCCTCAGCCTCCCAAAGTGCTGGGATTACAGGCATGAGCCAGGTGGCTTCAAACTTTCTTATTTATTTATTTGAGACAGAATTTCGCTCTTGTTGTCCAGACTAAAGTGCAATGGTGTAATCTCGGTTCACTGCAACCTCCATCTCCTGGGTTCAAGCAATTCCCCTGCCTCACTCTCCCAAGTAGCTGGGATTACAGGCGTGCACCACTAAGCCCATCCATCTAATTTTGCATTTTTAGTAGAGATGGGGTTTCTCCATGTTGGTCAAGCTGGTCTTGAAACTCCGACCTCAGGTGATCTGCTGCCTTGGCCTCCCAAAGTGCTGGTATTGGAAGCATGAGCCACCACACCCAGCCTGGGCTCAAACTTTCTTTTCCTAGGAGTTACATCTTTGAGTAGTACTGCTACATGGCAATCACTACGCAGAAGAAACTAACTTGAGGTGTCCAATAATCAGCTTTCTTTTAAGGTCTCTTTCAGCTTGACAAAATAAAAACTTTCAATGTTTTCCCTACCTAATTCCAAAAGAAATTTAGTCTGTATATGTAAATATATGTGATTATGTATGTATCTATACATATGTAATTTTGATCAGCCTTATTTCTAAAATAAGTCAACCTGTAAATTCATTTATTAAATGAGTATTTTATGAACTACTTGATTTTTGCAAGTAGTTTATAAACAGGCTGATCAAACCGAACAAATTTCTTAAAATAATTTCACTGTATAGATAGCAAGTAAGTTATTTACTCTTCTTATTAGCATATCTTACTTTTACCTTTCCTTTAAGAAGCATCTAAGTTACACTGTTTTATATCCATAGCTGCACACTGAAACACTTTAAGTCACAACGTATTAAATTGAAATTTAACTTATGAAGAGTTTCAGTTACCTTTAGTCTTACATGTACTTATACATACTTTTAATATACTTCTTGATGTTTTATGATGCATAAACACACAGCTCCTGCAGGATATATAACTATGAGAATATTTAGAGTGTATGCTTATTAAATGGTTCAAAACTTTTTTTTTAAAAGTGAATTTTAAGAACTTAAGCATACAGTAATCTTTCCATGCCCCAATGTTAAAAGGTCCATTTATTTTAGACTACTTGCATAGGGCTATTCGGGCCCCACAGGTTTGTGGGGTGTCACTTATGCTGTGCTGAGGTACAGGATCCAAGAAGTAAAGAGACAGGACACTGAAGAACTGATGAAGAGCATCTGGACTTGGGGGGGCCATGCCACTTGTGAGTGGAGATCAGTGATGGCCCCAAATGCCCAAGAGCATGTGTATTTATTAGGTATAAGCAGGGGGCAGAGTCATGAGTGAGGTCATCATCTACAGGCTTAGTAATAGGGCATACATAATCACATGAGTCACAAGCCAGGGGGCCACCCCATTATGTCACCTGGGCAAAGGGGTGGGCTGTGCATAGCAGGGGGTGGTGCCATGCACAGTAGTAGAGGGTCATGTGCAGAAAAGGGGTCCCCCCTCATTAGGTCACTGAGGCAAGGAGGTGGGCCGTGTGAAACAGGTGTAATGCACAACACTTCTTATCTAGAGGCTGGAGACTTCCAAGGATTTCTAAGAGAAGGATACTGTAAGCTTAATGCAGTGGGGGCTGACAGGCTTGTGCTCTTCTCTTAAGATATTTATGGGAAGATTCTTAGAGCTAGCACAGAAGTGAGAAAAGACTGACAGGGTGTACAACCGTCATGACTGGTCACACCAGGGGGGTTCTTCCAGGATCTCAGGCCTGAGGCCTACTTTCCACAGGAACTGGATGCAAGGTACTACAACTCCTTTATCAGGATGAGAGACACTTGCTCCAAGCCTGCCATGCAGTGTATGCCCTTTCAGGCAGGGACGTCACCACCTGGATCTTTGGTTCTTGTCCTTACTGCTTCTGTTCTGTGACTGCTCTAGGCATTCCTCCTACCACAAACTACTATATGATTATATAGGATTATATAAATCAGCACTAAATGTATCAGTACAACTCCGACTACAATACCTGTATGATTATATACAAAGATTATATAGGACTAAGTAGACATAAGTATTAAGTATGATTATATAAACTAGATATATGTAAGCAGTAAGTTATACTTTAAGCACTAATTCTATCAACTAATATATGACTATATATGCAGGATTATATAAAGGAAACAGCTGAGCAATAACACTATAAACTAAGATATTCTTCAGGGACTGCTTGTGCCTGGGGTCTGGACAGTTTTTCTTCCTCAGTGCCCATGTGGGGTGTTACCCACACACTTGTTTCAAAAAAAAATTTTAAATTGGTAATAATTCTGCTTAAATTTCATATTAACCTCAGATGAAAAGTTATTTTTAGTTCTTCTTGTTAAATGCTTGAAATGTGCTGTTGCATAATATTTTCCTTACATATTTATTCATTCAACTAACTTCAGGTGGAAGGTACTTATGAGTTTAAAAATCCTTTCCCAAAGTGGAAATAACATAAAAAATTTTGCATAAAAGACACTCAATGTTTCTCAAAGGGTATCTGAGAGTCTAATTAGCCTATTACCTCGGTTTAGAATAAGTACTAACAACAAATGTTAGCTTTTTGTCACATCTATGTAGTTTCCCCTGTAAACTAATATCTACTTTTTTTCTTAAAACAAAAAGGAAAGGCACAAATATGACCCAAATATTGAAATTAGTGGTAAATTAAAACATCTAAATATATTCTGATACCTAAAGGAAAATATGATCATGCTGAAAACAGATATTCTTTTTTTTTTTTAAAGAAAGAAAAAGAAAGAAAAGAAAAAAGAGAGAAAGACAGAAGGAAAAAAAGAGAATGAAAGAAAGGGAAAAAGAAGAAGAAAAAGAGGGAGAGAGAACAGGAATCTTGCTCTATTGCCCAGGCTAGAATGCCATCTAAAAGCGGGTATTGAAAAGCTCTTTTATACTAATAATTGTGTTATACAATGGAGACAGGAAGGAATAAGGTAGGAAAATAACAAACAAACAGCCAACCAATATTTCATTTAAATCTATGAAATGCTATGCAATTGCTGGGGAGTAATTTATTCCCAACCATGTGGTCACTTTTAGAATAGATGTGATGTGTTACTGAAGAAAATGTATGTTTTGTGGATTTGGAGTAGAAAATTCTGTAAATGTTAAGTTTACTTGTTCAAGGTCTAAGTTCAAGCCCCGCGTATCCTTGTTAACATTCTGTCTCATTGATCTGTCCAATATTGACAATGTAGTGTTAAAGTCTCCCACTATTACTGTGTGGGAGTACAAGTCTCTCTGTAAGTCACCAAGAAGTTGCCCTATGTATCTGGGTGCTCCTATATTGGGTGTGCATAGACTTAGGATCCTTAGCTCTTCCCATTACATTGATCCCTCTACCATTATACCATGTCCTTCTTATCTCTTTTGGTTTCTATTACTTTAAAGTCTATTTTATCAGAGTGAAGAATTATAACTTCTGCTTTTTTTTTTTTTTGGCTCTCCATTTGGTTGGCAAATCTTCTTCCATCCCTTTGTTTTGAGTCTCTGTATATCCTTGCATGTGAGATGGGTCTGGATGAAGCTTACCAACGGGTTTTTTGGAATGGCTGATACTGGTTGTTCCTTTCTGTATATAGTGCTTCTTTCAGAAGCTCTTGTAAAGCAGGCCTGGTGGTAATGAAATCTCTGAGTACTTGCTTGTCAGTAAAAAATTTTATTTTTCCTTCACTTATGAAACTTAGTTTGGCTGGATATGAAATTCTGGGTTGAAAGATCTTTTCTTTAAGGATGTTGAATATTGGCCCCCACTCTCTTCTGGCTTGTAGGGTTTCTGCTGAGAGATCTGCTGTGAGTCTGATAGGCTTCCCCTTGTGGGTAACCTGACCTTTCTCTCTGGCTGCCGTTAATATTTTCTCCTTCATTTCAACCCTGGTGAATCTAATGATTATGTGCCTTGGGGTTGCTCTTTTTGAGGAATATCTTTGTGGTGTTCTCTGTATTACCTGGAGTTGAGTATTGTCCTGCCTTGTTAGGTTGGGAAAGTTTTCCTGGATAATATCCTGAAGAATATTTTCCAGCTTGGATTCATTCTCTTCATCACATTCCGGTACACCTATCAAATGTAGATTAGGTCTTTTCACATAGTCCCATATTTCTTGAAGACTTTCCTCATTCCTTTTTACCCTTTTTTCTCTAATCTTGTCTTTTTTTTTTTTCCCGTTAAGTTGGTCTTCGACCTCTGAAATCCTTTCGTCTGCTTGATCAATTCGACTGTTAAAACTTGTGCATACTTCGCGAAGTTCTAATTGTGTTTTTCAGCTCCATTAATTCACTTATATTCCTTTCTAGATTGTCCATTCTTGTTAACATTTCATCAAACCTTTTTTCAAGGTTCTTCGTTTCCTTGCATTGGGCTAGAACATGTTCTTTTAGCTCACAGAAGTTTCCAATTATCCATCTTTTGAAGCCTAATTCTGTTGATTCCTCACATTCATTCTCGATCAGGCCTTGTTCAATTGGTGATGAGGAACTTCAATCCTCTGTAGGAAAGGCATTCTGATTTCAGGTGTTTTCAGCCTTTTTGCACTGGTTTCTTCCCATCTTTGTGGATTTATCCACCTGTAGTCTGTGTAATTGCTGACTTTCAGATTAGGTTTCTGAGTGGACAACCAGCTTGTTGGTGGTAAAGCTTTTTCTGTTTCTTAGTTTTCCTTCGGTGGACGCCCCTCCCCCCACAGAGCTGGCCCTTCCCGCGTTCAGCTGTACTTGCTGTGAAACTCTCAATCGTCAGCCATTCCAATTTTTTTTTTTTTTTTTTTTGTGGGGTTGGGGGACCAGCCTTCCCCTGCAGCGACCCACTACGCCAGCTGAAATGGCGTTAAGATTCGTGGTGCTTTTCTGCCTGGGAATCTCCCGGTCTGGTTCCCCACTTCAGTCCACTTTTCAATCAGCTGAATGGGAGACTCTGCCTTCCCGGAGCTCCAAATGCCAACTAAAAGGGCACTCAGTCCCGTATACACCGGACTGAGAACCGCCGAACCAGGGCGCCTGCAAAACGGCCATGCCGGCTAAAAGAGTCATGCTGGTGACCCATGGGGCTCCTCCGCCGGGAATCTCTTGGTCCATGGGCAATAAAAATTTGTCTGAAAGTGTGGCATCCACTCACTCTCTGCGCTTTCAGTGGGAGCTACAATCCTGAGCTGCTGCTAATCGGCCATCTTGGATCTCTCTCCTCACTAATACCTACATTTTAAATGCATTTTCAAAATGTTTCATTTGGCCATGTAATAATTATTTCCCCTGTAAAAAGCTACAGGATTTTGGTTTAAGAGCAAATGAGACAGAGTATCTGGTCCATGAGAAGGCTAAGTGGAAAGATTAGCACCCTGAAGTTTGTAACCAACAACAGGGCAAACTCCAATGCTACCTTGTTTATGTAATCAACAATGTGTGAGTGGAAATAAACTAGTGAGCTATATATTTCTGTCAACATATCAATTTACCAATCAACAGGAGGGGAAGAAATTGCTGAAATGTGACCACTGTTAACAAACATGTTAACAAACATTTAAATATTAGACATACTCTCTATTAAAATCGTTAACCTACAAATTCTGAAATCATTCCTTCAACTTCGGTTATGTTTTTAATCCCCCCCAAACAAATCCAAAAAACAAAAAACAGCACCCACCTTTAAAATGTAAATTCCCCCCTTTTTCAAAGTAACTTGCCTAGGAAAATTTAATGCATTAAAATAAAATGTAACACACAAACCAATTACAACATTAAAAAAAAAAAAAACTAAAATGATCAGTAACATAAACCAATCGCTCAAGTTTAGCAAACCATGTATTTTTAACCTGTTTTGGGTTTCCTATTATGTTAATAAGCAACAACGTTTAAAAGTCATCCCAATGCCTGCAATACCACTATACAGATAACATACTTGTCCTTTACTCCAGTGAAGTTTAAACTCAGACCCAAACTCAGACCATTTCCCCCTCCTGCACACTGAGATATACCAGGGGAAATCCAAGAAATCAGATATGTTAAGTGCTGGTATCTTCTTCCAGAGTAGGGTCAAACTCGTGTTTGCCCGCAAATGTCACTGTCCCAGGAAATCTGCAAATTCTCACTAGAGCTGTAGTACAAAGGAAACACCTGTCCTAGCACGAGGAAGATACTGGAAAATGCAACTCCCCCAAGTCTGTGCTGTTCCCAAAGCTTCGGCTGCAGGGATGGGGGGACAAGAGGTGGCCGCTGGCCTTGCGGGTGCAGCAGACAGGGTCCCACACCCCCAGCCCACCTCCTGAGAACCAGGAAACCTGTCAGGCTGGCCGGGACCCACCCTCCTCAGATCCTCGAGCTCCAGCCCAGCGCGGCATCCGCTGGACCGCACCCCCACCGTCCCAGCCTCCCAGCTGCACTCTGTCACCTCACCCCTCCCTGGCGGCCTCTTGGCCTGCCACCTCCACCTCGAGGCCCGGGCTCAGGCCGCCCCTGGGGCAGGAATGCCCAGCCGCCGCCCCCCGCCCACGCCTGGCCCCAGCCCCAACCCCGTCCCTTCCCCCCGCAGCCCGGTCCCAGCTCCCGGCCCACTCCCCAGTGGCTACCTGGAGGCAAGGGCGGCGAGGCACTTCACCCAGGGCCCCAGGTCTCAGAGGACCGCGTGCTCGGCGTCCCGCTCCTTCTCCGGCTCCACGTAGTAGGTGTAGATGGAGAGCAGGATCCCAGCAACGCACAGGGCCTACGGGGACATCCGCTCCCATTGCCACACCAACACTCTCAGGAGGAGGGGCGCCACCATTTTACCCCTCCAACGCTACCGCCTCCTTCCGCCGCCGATTGGGCGACCCAGCCACCACACCCCATTGGCTGGGTCGTTTGCTCTGGGTCCCGCCCCCACAGGCGCGCGGCCCAACCACCCCAAAAGGAGGCGGGTGGAGCGAGGAAGGTGCACGTGGGCACGGAGGGAGAGGGTGGAGCGTGCAACCGCGGAAGAGGCTGGATTGGCCGGGAGACTGAGGGGGCTCACATGAAGGGCTGGGGCCCGGGGTGAGGGGTGGGACCGGAAGGGAGGGACTTAGGGAAGCGGTTGCCAGAAACATGTAGCAAGGATCCCACTATGGGTGGCTGGGTGAGCCCTTGGCACCTCTCTCCGGGATGGCAACCAGTTGCCATCCTTTTTCCCTTTTTTGTCATCACTTGATATTTCTGACACAATCCAAATCACCTCTGGCCAATGCTTGGGCTCCTGACCCACCCTCCTATGAACTGATCTTCCCACCACCACCGCCAGGCACTATGTGTTAAACCTGTGCAAAACTTTTTTTTTTTTAATGTGCCAAACTATGTTTTAAATATAAAAACTATTTAAAAAAATGATTTATGGCCAGGCGCAGTGGCTCACGCCTGCAATCCCAACACTTTGGGAGGCTGAGGCAGGTGGCTCACTTGAGGTCAGGAGTTCTAGACTAGCCTGGCCTACATAGTGAAACCCCCCGCTTCTACAAAATAAAATATAAAATAAAATAAAATAATAAAATAAAATATAAAATATTAGCCAGGCATGGTGGTGTGTGCCTGTAATCCCAGCTACTTGGGAGGCTGAGGCACGAGAATGACTTGAATCCAGGAGGCGGAGGTTGCAGTGAGTGGAGATCGTGCCACTGCACTCCATTCTGGGCCATAGTGTGAGAGTCTTAAAAAACAAACAAACAAAAAAAAAACAAGTTTACGAATGTGTTGCTTCTCTGTAAACTGAATTTGAGGTGGCTTGCCATAATTCGTATCATATAGAAAAACATAGATGAGCTAATAAAATCAGTACCAAGAAAAGGAAAAGTCAGTCCCAGGCAGTGGCTCACGCCTGTAATCCCAGCACGTTGGGAGGCCGAGGCAGGTGGATCACCTGAGGTCGGGAGTTCAAGACCAGTCCGACCAACATGGAGAAACCCTGTCTGTACTAAAAATACAAAATTAGCTGGGTGTGGTGGCGCATGACTGTGAATCCAGCTACTACTTGGGAGGCTTAGGCAGGAGAATCCCTTGAACATGGGAGGCAGAGTTTGTGGTGAGCCGCGCTACCACACTCCAGCCTGGGCAAGAAGAGTGAAACTCCATTTTGTTTCAAAAAAAAAGAGAAAAAAAAGTCAGAATTAAATGAAAGGCCAGGAATAAGAACACAGATAAGCAAGTCATAGGGGCTTACACAGTTATTAAAATTGGGTCATACATTTGGCTCTGAGCTTCCTGGTGGCCAAAACTAAAAGGAAAACACATGTATGTGCTTTTCTCGCTGTCTCTAATAAGAAACACAGGGTTCTTGGAGACTTTCAGTGTTTGCCTATTTGCAGCTTTCAATTTTCCAGGAGCTTTATATAGTGATTTTGAGTAATAAGCAATATCCTCCAAATTTAGCAGCTTAATAAACAATACATTTTTTTTTTCTCTCACAGTTTCAATGGGCTAGGAATCTGTGTGAGGTTAGCTGTGTCCTCTGGCTCAGGCTCTCATAAGGATACAATCAAGCTGTCAGTCAGGGCTGCAGCTCTCACAAGGATTCAGGATCCTCTTTCAAACTCACTTCCATGGCTGCTAGCAAGCCTCAGGTCCTCTCTGTCTGTTGGCTGGACACCTGAGTTCCTGTCCACTTGCCTCTTCATAACAAGCCGCTGGCTTGCCCCAGGGCTAGGGAGGAGAAAGAGGAAGAGAAAGAAAAAGAAAATGAGAGAGATCACAGTCCTTTTTTGTAACATAATACAAGAAATGACATCCCATCACTTTTACGTATTCTATTGCTACTTGGAAAATAGCACCTAGGTCCAGTGAGGCATGATGGCTCACAGCTGTAATCCCAGAATTTTAGGAAGCCGAGGTGGGTGGATCACCTGAGGTCGGAGTTCAAGACCAGCCTGACCAATATGGTGAAACACCATCTCAACTAAAAATACAAAAATTAGCTGGACATAGTGGAACATGCCTGTAATCCCAGCTACTTGGGAAGCTGAGACAGGAGAATCACTTAAACTCAGGAGGCGGAGGTTGAAGTGAGCCAAAATCACACCATTGCTCTTCAGCCTGACCTAGAAGGTGAAACTGTCTCAAAAAGAAAAAAGAAAAGAAAAGAAAAGAAAAGAAAAGAGAAGAAAAGAAAAGAGTCCCAGTAGTCTTTAGGTTCAGCCCATGCTCAAAGGGAGAGGATTATACAGGACATAAATATGAGGAGGCTGTTTGCCACAGTCCTCAAAAACATCCTCACTCTGCCTGGGTGGGGTGGCTCACAACATTTTGACAGGCTGAGGCAGGAGGATTGTTTGAGGCCAGCAATTCGAGACCAGCCAGAGCAACATAGGAAGCTCTGTTCTCTACAAAATATACAAAATTAGTCAGGTGTACGGGTGCATGTCTGTTGTTCCAGCTACTTGGGAGGCTGAGGGGGGAGGACTGATTGAGCCCAGGGGTCTTGGGTTGGGGGTGTGGGTTGAGGCGGCAATGAGCCAACACTGTCCCACTATACTCCTACTTGGATGACAGAGGGAGACCCTAATTAAAAAAAAAACATCCTGACTCTTCATCTGTAATTATTATCATAAATCTAAGTAGATTCCTGCAGCTTCTCTTCTTATTGATTCCTTTTAGATCTCTTGTTAATGAGATTTCTTGATCATCTGGCTTCTTTTATGTCTGGGAGGTTTACCCATGTTATTGCAGATAGTGACTGCTATTTTTCATTACTGTGTAATAATCCATTATATTAGATATCCACAATTTCATTTATGTATTCTACTGCTGTTGGACACCTGGCTCAGTTTTAACTATCATGAATTAAGTTGCTATGAACATTCTATGAATGAATTTTGGTGGACATAAGCCTTCATTTCTTACTTCATTTTTTTTTTTTTTAATTGGAGAGAGGGTTTTGCTCTTGTTGCCCAGGCTGGAGTGCAATGGTGTAATCGTGATTCACTGCAACCTCTGCCTCCTGCATTCAAGTGATTCTTCTGCCTCAGAAAGTGCTGGGATTACAAGCATGAGCCACCCTGCCCAGCCAGCATAAGCCCTCATTTCTATTGGGAATACATCCAGAGTGGAAATGATGAGTGAGATGGTATTGATTGCATGAGTAAATACTGCCTCTGTCAATCCAGGTGTTCCACGTGAGAAGGTGAAGTGCCTGCAGGCCCATGCAAGCATGAACATTAAAAAAAAAAGCTTGAATTTCTTCAAGAAAAATTCCAGGAACTTAGCCCTGAAAAGTCATCAAACAACATGATAAGCAAGAAGGTAAACATAGCTAGCAGCACAAGCAGTGGCCCAACCCTTAAAAAAGGGTTCATGTATGTCAGAAAATAGTAAGAGAAAGTGTGCGTATGTGTGAGAGAGAGATGGGAAGTAAAAAGAAATAGAAGTGGTGTAAAGAGAAAAGAGAGAGAAGTTTTTCTTTTAAAAACTCAGGCAGAATAGCTAAGCCAAAACATGTTTAAAAAGGTTTAAAAAGGGAAACTATAAAGTAAAAGAGGAGGGAATTGTGGGAAGTAGAAAAGTGCCTGTGGTCCCAGCTCCACGGGAGGTTAAGTGGAGGACTGCTTGAGCCCAGGAGTTCAAGGGTGTAGTGAGCTATGATTGTGCCACTGCACTCCAGCCTGGGTGACAAAGGGAGATCCTGTCTTTTTAATAAAAAAAGTTTTGGGCCTGATACAGCAGCTCATGTCTGTAATACTAGCACTTTGGGAGACCAAGGCAGGTGGATCACTTGAGGTCAGGAGGTCGAGACCAGCCTGACCAACATGGTGAAACCCTGTCTCTACTAATTAGCTGGGCATGGTAGCACATGCCTGTAATCCCAGCTGCAGGTGTGTACCACCATGCTTGACTAATTTTCTTTAATTTTGTATAGATGGGGTCTGGCTACATTGCCCAGGCTGGTCTCAAACTCCTGGGCTCAGGTAGTGTTGGAAATAGATGCTCTGTGCCACAAAGCAAAATTAGCACCGAGACAAAAGATCTTTCAGCAACATAAGTTTTACTCCCTGGACTGCAGGAAGGGTACTCCCAGTAGCCATTGTGCCATGAGAGTACAATGAACAAAGGAGGAACCAGATGAGCTGATACCAGTTCAGTTCCATAACACAAGAAGCAGATGCCAAGCTGGAATTTGTGTGCAAGATGTTGACAGGAAAAAAAAAGCCTGTGAAGAATAAAGAAACGGGGGAGCAAGAATAAGTAAGCATGGATGGGCCAGGTGAGGTGGCTCATGCCTGTAAGCCCAGCACTTTGGGAGGCCAAGGCAGGCAGATGCCCTGAGGTCCAGACTTTGAGACCAGCATGGACAAAATATCAAAACCCCATCTCTACTAAAAACACAAAAATTAGCCTGGCATGGTGGTGAGTGCCTGTAATCCCAGCTACTTGGGAGGCTGAGGCTGGAGAATCACTTGAACTCAGGATGGGGAAGTTGCAGTGACCTGAGATCACACCACTGCATTCCCACCTGGGTGACAGAATGAGTGAAACTCCATCTCAAAAATAATAATAATAAAAATTTAAAAAATAAAAAATTGTTTTAAAGGCATGGATGGACACAGTGGCTCATGCGTATAATCCCAGAACTTTGAGAAGCCAAGGCAGGGGGATCACTTGAGGCCAGGAGTTCAAGACCAGCCAGGGCAATATGACAAGACCCATTTTCTCTACAAAAAAAATAAAATTATTAACTGGGCATAGTGGTATGCATCTATGTCCTAGCTACTGGGGAGGCTGAGGTGGGAGGATTGCTTGAGCCCAGGAGGTGGAGGCTACAATGAGCCATGATTGAGCCACTGTACTCCAAATCCTATCTAAAAATAAAATAAAATAAACAAAACCAATATTCTTGGAGAGCGTACTGACCACAATGCAGGTCTGACAACTGTTTGAGAGCTCTGCAGAGAGCCCAGAGCAGACTGTCCACATAGGAGCTGTTCATAAGGCAGGAATGGCCTGAATCTGGAATTCCTGGCATGCAGAGTCATTCGCTGGCACAGCCTGGGAAAAGCATGCCTCAGGATGAAGCCTGTGGTGGGCCCAAGTGTATAGCAGATGGAATATCTTGGCCAGCCAGACCTCTTGCAGTAGGCTCTCTCTCTCTCTCTTTTTTTCTGAGACAGTCTCTCTCTGTCTCCCAGGCTGGTATGCAGTGGTGTGATCTCGGCTCACTGCAACCTCCACCTCCTGGGTTCAAGCGATTCCCCTGCCTCAATCTCCCTAGTAGCTGGAACTACAGGCATGCGCCACCACGCCCAGTTAATTTTTGTATTTTAATAGAGACAGTGTTTCACCATGTTGGCCAGGATGGTATCAATCTCCTGACCTCATGATCTGCCCACCTCAGCCATCTAAAGTACTGGGATTATATTTGTGAGCCATAGCACCTAGCCAGTATGCTCTCTTACAGGTGTGCACCTGTAATTCCACCACTTTGGGAGGCTGAGGTGGGCAAATCACTTGAGGTCAGAAGTTTGAGACTGCCCTGGACAACACAGTGAAACCCTATCTGTTCTAAAAATACAAAATTAGCTAGGCATAGTGGTGAGTGCCTGTAGTATGAGCTACTTGGGAGGCTGAGGCAGGAGAATTGCTTGAGGCCAGGAGGCAGAGGTTACAAGGAGCAGAGATGTCACCACTGCACTCCAGCCCGGGCGACAGAGGAAGACTGTCTTTAAGAAAATAAAAAAATAAAATGAGATCTGAGTGTGTTTCTAACACCACCACCACACTATCAAACAGTTTTCTGAAGTGAGTGTACTGATGTAAACTCCCATTAGAGCTACATGAGTCTCTGTTACACCACATCCTCCCAATCTTTCGCATTATTAGTGCTTTCAGCTTTAGGATTTTTGATGACTCTATAGAGGGCTCTCATTGTGGGTATTTTTTTTTTTTTTTTTGCTTTTTTTTTTCTGTTTGTTTGTTTGTTTTTGGGATGGAGTCTCACTCAGTTGCCCAGGCTGGAGTGCAGTGGTGTGATCTCGGCTCACTGCAACCTCTGCCTCCCAGGTTAAAGCAATTCTCCTGCCTCAGCCTCCCAAGTAGCCACCACATTTGACTAATTTTTTAGTAGAAGTGGGGTTTCACCATGTTGGCTAGGCTGGTCTCAAACCCCTGATCTCAAGTGATCCACTTGCCTCGGCCTCTCAAAGTGCTGGGATCATAGGCATGAGCCACCATGCCTGGTCCCAGTATATATATATTTTGAATGAATGAATGAATGGACAGTCAAAAAATGTTAGCTATTAGGATCTTTGCACAAACAATAGGCCCACAGCAAACATCTTTTCCTCCCCCAAAAATGGAAGTCCACAGCACAGAGATTATTTCACCCCTTCAGAAAAAAAAAGATGATAAGTTTTAAAAAAGTGTTTTGTGGGCTGGGCATGGTGGCTCATGCCTGTAATCCCAGCACTTTGGTAGGCCAAGACAGGCAGATCACCTGGGGTCAGGAGTTCAAGACCAGCGTGATCAACATGCAGAAAACTCATCTCTATTAAAAATGTAAAATTAGCCGGGCATGGTGGCATATGCCTGTAATCCAAGGTACTCAAGGGGCTGAGGTAGGAGAATCACTTGAACCCAGGAAGCAGAAATTGCAGTGAGCAGAGACTGCACCACTGCACTCCAGCAGCCTGGGTGACAGAGTGAGACTCCATCTCAAAAAAAGTGGAAAAAAAAAAAAAAAAAAAAGCTAGATTAGGATTATACTTTTGGGGTTTTGAAATGCCATGTCAATAGTCTGGGTATCAGTCTCTCATTTTATTACAAGGGATTATGACTTTTTTCAGAAGGGATGATATGATAAATCTGATGCTTAAAGACATTTATCAGCTGCCGGTATGTGGAGCACGCTAAAGAAATGAAAAAACAAAGGAGATGCAAACTGTTGCATTAGCCATGGTATGAGATGTTAAGGACCCCAAGTTTATTAAGTCACACTTAATAAATGGCTTGAACCCAGGAGACAGAGGTTGCAGTGAGCCACTGCACTCCAGCCTGGTGACAGAGCAAGACTCTGTCTCAAAACAAACAAACAAACAAACAAAAAAACAAATAATACTCTTGTTTCTCTTCAGGTCCTACAAATCTTTCACCTTTTACTAAAGATTTCCATGGAGAGGAACAGTTATGAGTCTTTATACAATTTTTTGAGGCCTTGTGTTTCACGAAGCAAAACAAACAAACAAACAAACAAACAAAAAACTCTACAGTTGTTGGGTCTCAGAGGTGGTCGCACCCTTCCAGCTCCATTAGGCATTGCCCTGGTGGGGTCTTTGCAGTAGCTCCACCTCTGTGGCAAATTTCTGCCTGGGGCTCCTGGCTGTTCAGTACATGTTTTGAAATCTAGGTCTAGGTTACCATAGACCCACAGTTCATATACTCTGCACATATGCTGAGTTAGCACTATGTGGATACAGCCATGGTTTATCATCCTGTATCTTCTGGAGTGGTGGCTGGACCCACTTAAGCTATTGAAGTTGTATTCGTCCATTTTCATGCTGCTAATAAAGACATACTTGAGACTGCGTAATTTATTTAAAAAAGAGGTTAAATTGATTCACTGTTTAAGATGGCTGGGGAGGCCTCACAATCACGACAGAAGGCAAAGGAGACCAAAGGCATGTCTTACATGGTGGCAGGCAAGAAAGTGTGTGCAGGGGAATTGCCCTTTTATAAAACCATCAGATCTCATGAGACATACTCACTATCATGAGAACAGCATGGGAAAAACTAGCTCCCATGATTCATTTACCTTCTACTGGGTCCCTCCCATAACACAAGGGGATTATGGGAGCTAAAATTCAAGATGAGATTTGAGTGGGGAACACAGCCAAATCATATCATTGGTTTTTCCCCAGGTTCCCCATATAAGTCAGTGGATGCAGATGGATACTTGTGACAAAGGGCACCACTGAGGTCCAGACACTGAGCGCACTGAAGTCCCAGCTCCTGCATTGCCAGGATATCCCTTCCCACCTGTCGGGACCTCCACTCAACTACCTCCCTGTTCAGGAGGTGTCCATATATTCAAGAAAGAGTTTATAATTTTCTTTTCTTTTTTTTGAGACAGAGTCTTGCTCTGTTGCCCAGGCTGGAGTGCAGTGGCATAATCTTGGCTCACTGCAACCTCCATCTCCCAGGTTCAAGTGATTCTCATGCCTCAGCCTCCTGAGTAGCTGGGATTACAGGTACCTGCCACTACACCTGGCTAATTTTTTATATTTTGAGTAGAGACAGGTTTTTGCCATGTTGGCCAGGCTGATCTTGAACTCCCAACCTCAAATGATCCATCTGCCTCAGCCTCCTAAAGTGCTGGGATTACAGGCATGAGCCACCATGCCTGGCCAAGATTAGGCCTAATTTTTAAAGTAACCTGGAGTATAGAAAATGTTTCTGCAATTATTAATCTTTTTTTTTTTTGAGACAGGGTCTTACTCTGTCACCCAAGCTGGAGTGCCCTGGCATGGTTATGACTCACTAAAGCCTCATCCTCTTGGACTCAAGTGATCTTCCTGCCTCAGCCTTCCAAGAGCTGGGGCTACATGCATGCACCACCATGTCCAGCTAATTTTTTAATTCTTGTAGGGACAGAGGTCTGACTATGTTGCCCAGACTGGTTTTGAACTCTTGGTGTCAAGAGATCCTCCCACTTTGGCTTCCCCAAATGCTGGGGTTACAGGCACTAGCCACCACACCTGGCCTCACATATTAGGATGTATAAAACACCAAAGATCCTTTGAAGGAGCTGAACAAACCAGTAATTTTTAAACAAAAAAGTAGTGGGAGTGTCTAGTACAAGCAAAACCAGGCATCAAAATCAGCAGTTAAACATTGCAAGCTGGACAGAGTGGCTCACACTTGTAATCTCCACACTTTGAAAGGCCCAGGCAGGAGATTGCTTGAGTCCTGGGAAGCAGAGTTTGCAATGAGCCATGATCATGTCACTGTATTCCAGCCTGGGAGACACAGTGAAACCCTGTCTCAAAAATAAACAAACAAATAAACAAACACAGAACCAGTGCTCACTTTGGCAGCACATATACTAAAATTGGCATGACATGGAGAAGAAGAGCATGCTCCCTGTGAAAGGATGATACACAAATTCAGAAAGCATTCCATATTTTTAAAAAAAAATTCTGAACCAAAAAATAAATGAATCAAAAGAAAGGGAAGACCCTGATGATTCCTTTAATATCAGAAAAAATTGACCAGGCACAGTGGCTTATGCCTGTAATCTCAGTACTTTGGGAGGCTGAACTGGGTGAATCACCTGAGGTCAGGTATTTGAAAACAGCCTGACTAACATGGTGAAACCCTGTGTCTACTAAAAGTACAAGAATTAGGTCAGGAGTGGTGGCTCATGCCTGTAATCCCAGCACTTTGGGAGGCCAAGGCAGGCAGATTACTTGAGATTAGGAGTTAGAGACCAGCCCGGCCCACAGGGTGAAACTCTGTCTCTACTGAAAATAAAATTAGCCAGGTATGGTGGTGGGCACCTGTAATCCAGCTACTTGGGAAAGTGAAGCAGGGAGAATCACTTGAACTGGGGAGGTGGAGGCTGCAGTGAGCTGAGATCGGACCATTGCACTCCAGCCTGGGTGACAGAGCAAGGGTCCATCTCAAAATGAAAAAAAAAGTACAAAAATTAGCCAGGCGTGGTGTTACATACCTGTAATCCCAGCTACTTGGGAGGCTGAGGCAGGAGAATCACTGGAACCCGGAGGTGGAGGTTGCAGTGAGCTGAGATCATGTCATTGCACTCCAGCCTGTGTGACAGAGTGAGACTCCATCTAAAACAAAAACAAAAACAAAAACAAAAATAATAATAAAATAAATAATTTTCATTTGCAATTATGAGTGTGGCAAGAAGAGTTAACTGTGGCCCAGTGACTGGCACACACATTTTAGAGTTCATAGCGTGCTTTCTCAGAAACTGTTTCAGCCAAAATTGTGTCATCATCTCTAGTCACTCACTTTATTCAAAAGACTTGACTCAAAATGACTATTTAAGGACATCAGCTTCAATTCTAGCCTCAAAAGACAAAAACATTGTAGATCTAAAGCTATTCAAAAGAAGGTAATTAAGGTTATTAAAAAGCAATGAAGGGCCAGGCACCATGTGTCACACTTGTAATCCCAGCACTTTGGGAGGCTGAGGCAGAAGGATCATTGAGGCAAGGAGTTTGAGACCAGCCTGGGCAACAGGCTTGGCATGGTGGTGTGTGCCTGTTGTCCCAGGTACTCCAGCAGCTGGAACTGGAGGATGACTGGAGGCCAGGAGTTTGAGGTTGCAGCGATCCAGGATTGTACCACTGCACTCCAGCCTGGGTGACAGGGAGAGATTTCATCTCTAAAAACAAAATAAAGGAAGCAAAGAAGAGCTTCTCCTCCACATACTCCCACCTCATGTGGGGCAATAACAAGATACCAGGAAACATGGAAAATCTACCTTGAGTACATTTTTGGATATATGCATATGAGAAAACAAATCTCTTTAATTAACTCATAGAATGACTAAGAGGAAAGGATCCTAGGGGACATGCGGTTTTACTTCCCAATTTGATTTAATTTTATTTATTTATTTATTTAGATGGAGTCTTGCTCTGTTGCCCAGGCTGGAGTGCAGTAGTGCAATCTCAGCTCACTGCAACCTCCACCTTCCAGGTTCAAGCAACTCTCCTTCCTCAGCCTCCTGAGTAGCTGGGATTACAGGCACCTGCCACCACACCCAGCTAATTTTTGTGTTTTTAGTAGAGATGGGGTTTTGCCATGTTGTCCAGGCTGGTCTCAAACTCCTGACCTGAGGTGATCTACCCACCTCAGCCTCCCAAAGTGCTGGGATTACAGGTGTAAGCCACTGTGACTGGCATACCTGGTTAATTAAAAGTCATTTTTGCTGAGAAGGGGGTCTCAGTATGTTGCCCAGGCTGGTCTTAAACTCCTAGCCTCATGTGATTCCCCCTCTTCAGCTTTCCAAAGTTCTGGGATCACAGGCATGAATCACCATGCCCAGACTCATTTTTTAAAATTAGATCAGTTTCAATTTCCTATTATAGAAACACCATCAAATAGAAAATGTCAATGTTAAGTAGGATTTTTCTGAAAAGGTGGCAAATCACAAAATCTCTCTTCCTTGATGCTTATACGTATCTTTTTTTTTTTTTTTTTTTTGAGGTGGAGTCTCACTCTGTTGTCCAGGCTGGAGTGTAGTGGCACAATCTTGGCTCGCTGCAACCTCTGGCTCACTGAAACCTCCACCTCCCAGGTTCAAGCAGTTCTCCTGCCTCAGCCTTCTGAGTAGCTGGGATTATATGTGCACACCTCCACACCCAGCTAATTTTTGTATTTTTAGCAGAGATGGGGTTTCACCATGTTGACCAGACTGGTCTCAAACTCCTGCACTCGCCTTGGCCTCCCAAAGCACTGAGATTACAGATGACAGCCACCGTGACTGGCCCCTTAATATCTATTCATTCTAATGAAATTTATTGCATGCCTACTATGTGCAATTACTAGATTAGGTTCTCAGAATGAACAAGATGAGACTCCTGCTGTAGGAAGCTTCTGTTCTGATTTAGTGTGACTTTGGGAGAACATGCAGACAAGCAATTCAATAAATAACAAGCTGATTTTTGAGTGTGATATCTGCTTTGAGAGAATAGACAGGATGAGGCAATGCAGAAGATGATTTTCCCCCTTCACAGGATGCGGAAGAATTTCTCCGCAGAGACGATGTGTGAGCTGAGGTCTGAAACATGAGAAAAATCCAGCTGTGGCAGGAGGTGTGGCAAGTCCGTTTTGGGCAGGGAAGAGCATGTGCAATGGTCCTGAAGAGGGAAACTGCTTGGCATTTACAGAAACGGAAAAGAAGCCCACATGCCCAATGCACAATGAGAAAAAGGAAAAGAATAGAGGTGGCAGGCAGGGTCAGATCATGCTAAGATTGATTTGTTTTTTAAAGAGACATGGTCTCACTCTAACACCCAGACTGGAGTGCAGTGAGGCAATCATAGCTTACTGCAGCCTCAACCTCTCCTTGGTTCAAGGAATTTTGTCATCTCAGCCTCTCAAGTAGCTGGGACTATAGGCAGAAACCCCACCAGGTCTGGCTAATTTCTTTTCATTTTTATTAGAGATGGGAGTCTTGCTGTGTTGCCTAGGTGGGTCTCAAACTCCCCGACTCAAGTGATCCTCCCATCCTGGCCTCAAAAAGCACTAGAATTACAGGTTTGTACACTACATCTGGCCAAGATTGGTGGTTAAAAATGCTTTAAATTTTTGTGGGTACATAGTAGGTATATATATTTATGGGATACATGAGATGTTCTGATACAGTCATGCAATGTGTAATAATTACATCAGGGTAAATGGAATACCCCTCACCTTAAGCATTTATCCTTTCTTTGTTTTATGAACAATTAAATTATGCTCTTTCACTTTTTTCTTCTTTTCATTTATTTATTTATTTATTTTTTTGAAATACAGCGTAGCTCTGTCTCCTGGGCTGGAGTGCAGCGGTGCAATCTCAGCTCACTGCAACATCCACCCTCCTGCCCCCACTTGTTCAAGTGATTCTCCAGCCTCAGTTTCCTGAGTAGCTGGGACTACAGGCATGTGCCATCAAGCCCTGCTAATTTCTGTATTTTTAGTAGAGACACTGTTTCACCATGTTGGTCAGGCTGTTCTTGAACTCCTGACCTCAGTGATCCTCCTGGCTTGGCCTCCCAAAGTGCTGGGATTACAGGCATAAGCCACCATGCCTGACCTCTTTTAGCAATTTTAAAATATACAATAAATATTGTTTACCATTGTCACTCTGCTGTACTACCAAGTACTATATCTTGTTCATTCTAACTGTATTTTTGTACCCATTAATTATTCCTGTGCACCCCCTCCAGTCCACTACCATTCCCAGCCCTTGGTAACCATCATTCTACTCTCTATTTCCATAAACTCAATTGTTTTAATTTTTAGCACCCATAAATGACTGGGGGCATGCAAAATTTGTCTTTCTGTGTCTGGCTAATTTTAGTTAAAATAATGATCTCCAGTTCTGCCCATGCTATTGCAAATAACAGAATTCTATTCTTTTTCATGGCTGTATAATATTCGATTGTGCATATGCACCACATTTTCTTTGTCCATTCACCTGTTAATGGACACTTAGATTGCTTCCAAATCTTGGCTATTGTGAATAGTGTTGCAATAAATATAGAAATATAGATATTTCTTTGATATACTGATTTGCTTTCTTTTGGGTATATACCCAGCAGTAAAATTACTGTGTCATAAAGTAGCTCTCTTTTTAGTTTTTTGAGACCCTCCAAACCATTCTCCATAGTGGTTGCACTAATTTACATCCCCACCAACAGTGTACCAGTGTTCCCTTTTCTCTACATCTTCATTAACATTTGTTATTGCCTGACTTTTGGATATAAGCCATTTTAACTGGGGTGGGATGATAGCTCATTGTAGTTTTAATTTGCATTTCTCCGATGATCAGTGTTGTTGAGCACCTTTTCATATACCCATTTGCCATTTGTATGTCTTCTTTTAAGAAATGTCCATTCTTATCTATTGTCCATTTAAATCAGATTATTAGAGTTTTTTTTCTATTGATTTTGTTTCCCCTGAGCTTCTTAGATACTCAAGGATTATTAATCCCTTGTCAGATGGATTCAGGATTGGGTTTTGTCTTTATTTTACACTTAATTCTAAACCATTAAATGCTGTCTAGTGGAGAAGTGACATAATATTTCTATTGGAAGATGACTTGGTGTATTTGCTACCTATTGCTGTGTAACATACCAGCTAGGCACAGTGGCTCATGTCTGTAATCCCAGCACTTTGGGAGGCCAAGGCAGGCAGATCACGAGGTCAGGAGTTAGAGACCAGCCTGGCCAACACGATGAAACCTTGTCTTTACTAAAAATACAAAAATTAGCCAGGTGTGGTATCACACGCCTATAATCCTAGCTACTCAGGAGGCTGCGACAGGAGAATCAATTGAACTCTGGAGATGGAGGTTGCAGTGAGCTGAGATCATGCCACCACACTCCAACCTAAGGGACAGAGTGAGGCTGCATCTCAGAAAACTAACACATACACACACACACACACACACACACACAAAGCAACAACAACAACAAAAAACCCAAGGTATAAAGTTACAATGATGCTTATTAGTCTTCTCACAATTCTGGAGGCTGATTAGACTCACCTAGACAGTTCTGGCTGAGGATGTGGTTGCTTTTAAACAGTATGGAGTTAGAATAGTCTTGAAAGTTTCCTGCTCAAATGTCTCCTGCTCAATGTAGGCTGTCAGCCAGGGCCTCAGCTGGGGCTATCTGGTGGAACACCCACACACAACCTCTCTGCATGGTCTGGGCTTTCTCACAAATGGTGAATGGGTTCTAAGCGCACCCATCCCAGGAAGGAGAGCCAAGCAGAAACAGTGTCATCTTTTACAACCTAACAATGGCAGGTCATGAGCAACACTTCCACTGTATTCTACTTACAGAAGCAGGGGACTAAGTTTATATTCAAGGGAAGAGACGACAAGTGTAGAAAGCTTGCAGACAACTATTCACCACAGTGAAGAGTTGGAATCAAACTAAGTTTCCTTCCACCAATCAAAAAAAGAATAAAGAAAATGTGGCAGCTGGGCACAGTGGCTCACACCTGTAATCCCAGCAATTTGGGAGACTGAGGTGGGTGGATCACCTGAGGTCAGGAGTTTGAGACCAGACTGGCAAACATGGTGAAACCCCATTTCTACTAAAAATACAAAAATTAGCCAGATGTGGTGGCATACACCTGTAATCCCAGCTACTTTTGGGGGCTGAGGCAGGGGAATTGCTTGAACTTGGGAGGCAAATGTTGCAGTGAGCCGAGGTTGCACCACTGCACTTCAACCTGGGTGACGGAGTAAGACTCTGTCTCCAAAATAAATAAATAAATAAATAAAATAAATAAAATAAAAAATCAAAGTGAATCAGTGGATAAAAGAACTACATTAAAACAACTGAAAAAGTTATGGAAATTAGAGATAGTAGTCTAACACTGGGTTATCAATTGGTGACCCTGAGTTAGAGAACTTAAAAAAAAAACACAAAAAAGCAGGGCTGGGCACGGGGGCTCACACCTATAATCCCAGTGCTTTAGGAGACTAAGGTAGGAGGATAGCTTGAGGCCAGGAGTTTGAGAAAAGCCTGGACAACATAGGAAAACCTCATCTCTAGGAAAGTAACAAAAATTGGCCAGGTGTGGTGGTGCATGCCTGCAGTCCCAGCTACGTGAGAGGTTGAGATAGGAAGATTTTTTGAGCCCAGAAGTTTCAGGCTGCAGTGTGCTATGAAGACACCATTTTCTTCTAGAATCTGGGTGACAGAGCAAGGCCCTGTCTTGAAAGAAAGGAAGAAATGTAAGAATGGAAGGAGGGAGGGAGGGAAGAAAGAAGGGAAGGAAGGGAGGAAGGGAAGGGGTGGGAGGGAGGGAAAGGAGAGAGAGTAAAAAAGAAAGAAAGAAAGAAAAGAATGTAGAAATAGAGAAGTACATAATCAGTAGTCAAAGGGCACACCATACACCTGAAAAAACTAATACGGAATGACTGGCCTACAGCCATCTGGCTAAGTTATTGAACTTCAATGACTGAAAAAAAAAGTACTCCACTGGCCTTTCAGCAGGAAAACACAATGCACATGTGAGAAGAACCTCCAGCCAGCCTCAGACCTTCCCATAGCCCCAGCCAGAACTAGATGACAATAGAGTCAGAACTTAAAGAAAGAACTAAAAAATGGAAAATGAATCAAGAATATTCTCCCAAGAAAGATGTTATCCAAGTATACACTCATTAAATAGAAACTCTCAAAAATGCATCAATTTCAAAAATACAGCAGCTGTGGGTGAAAATAGAAACTGCAGATTAAAAAGAATTATGGTACTTTTATCTTTTTTCATAATTTTAATGAATGTTGAATAAAAAGATATCACTTGCACATAGGCATTTATCTGAAGTTCAGAAATGTTCCCACCTTTAGCTTCTATTTCTTGAGCTTCTGTTGTATCAAGCAAAATGAAAGTTATATATATATTTAAACTAAAACACATACAAAATATGTAGTTATTTTTTTGTTTATCTAACTACCTATTTGCACAAAAAGAGTTTTGAATTAATTATCACCTTTTGTTGTTGTTGTTTTTGAGACAGACTCTCACTCTCTTGCCTAGGCTGGAGTGGAATGGTACAATCTTGGCTCACTGCAACCTCCACCTCCCAGGCTCAAGTGGTTCTTGCCCCTCAGCCTCTTGAGTAGTTGAGATTACAGGTACCCACCATGATGCCCGGCTAATTTTTGAATTTTTAGTAGAGATGGGGTTTTGCCATGTTGACCAGGCTGGTCTCGAACTCCTGACTTCAAGTGATCTGCCCACCTCGGCCTCCCAAAGTGCTGGAATTGCAGGCATGAAATAACACATTCAGCCATATCACCTAATGTTAAGAGTTATTTCTTGGTCATTGAAAATTTCATTATTTGTCACTTGCTTCTCTGTACTTGTCCCTCTCTTTCTGTCTCTCTCTCTCTCCTCTCTCTCTCAGACAGGGTCTCCCTCTGTTACCCAGGCTGAAGTCTCAAACTCCTGGGTTCTAATGATCCACCTGCCTCAGCCTCCTGAGTAGTTGGGACTACAGGTGCGCTTTACCGTAACTGGTTTTTAATTTTTTATAGAGATGGGATCCTGCTACGTTTCTCATTTTGCTCTCAAATTCCTGACTTCAAGTAATCTGCCCACCTCAGCCTCCCAAAATGCTGGAATTGCAGGTGTGAGTCACCCTACACCCAGCCTCTTTGTACTTTTCTATAGGACTTGGATTTTATATAATAGTTACAAATAATTTTTACAAGAGCCTTTATTATTCTAAACTTTTAAAAATTAAGCAGTGATTAAGAATGAGCTACAGAAAGTAGTATTTATTCAGCACCTATTATATACTAGATATTTTGCATATAGCAGACCACCTAATTGATATCAAGGCAGAAATTATAATCTTTATTTTCCAGGAGACAAAACTGAGGCTTACAATTATTTAACTTAGAGTTACACAGCTGCTGCCAAAACAAGTGCCCCTCCCAGCAGCCTGCCCCCTTCTGGTTTTATAAAATTTAACTCCCTGCCTCTACCCCCACATCTGTGTGCAAGAATGTACACACACACACACACACACACACACACACACACACATACATATTTTTCTACAGTATTCCATCTACCTAGGCCAGGAACTTGTCTTGACACAATGAGGGAATGTGTTCTCTTTCCGTGTCCACAAGGGGGCGTAGTGTTAAGGGCAAGAACTTCCTAGGGCCATGCCCCCCTCCCATCTCTCTCCCTCTGGGAGATTTAATGGTTTATGTTTGAATTTCAAGGGTGCAGGAAGAAACTAAGAGTCAATCACTCCCGTGGAATTTCTAAGGAACTCCTTTTATTGGCCAGGGCTCTTAGAGAAGGTGGGATTTCCTCCCAGGTTAAAAGTCTCCTTCTTCCACACCCCTTTGGACTCCATGTTGGAGTTCCCTTCCATGAACACTCTCTATTCCCTTCCACTCAGTGTGGAAGCTGCTTTCCTCTCCTGGATCCATCTTTCTAGATTCTCTCACTCAGTGTGAGAGTTAGCTGTTTCTCTCTCCTCCTCCTGTTTCTCTCCCTTTTTAAATAAATCACTTTCTACAAACACTGAGTCTGGCATTTACTGTGGTCCCTTCTCTCATTCTTGAGAGGGCAGGAGACCAAGACAATGGAGAAACATCCTCTCAGGGGAGCTGAGGGCACCCTGAACCCCAATGTTAGAAAACCAAATGCAATAACTATTTCCTGACCAAACTTGTTAGTCAACATCGATATGATTTGGGAAACAGTTTCTGATTTCACACTGATGAGGGTCACACTGAGGTCTGAAGAGAAGTAATAATTACAATGCATTCTCATCTATGTGAAAGGGTATGATATTCAGATATACCCAGCACTTTGAGATGCTCTGCTCGAAGGAGGTTGAGGTGCAAAATACTATTGACTCATGGTCATCTTGGTCCATGGTCATTAATAATAATACTTTGTACTTCTTTTGTGTTTGTGCTAAGGGTGGTTTCAAAAGCTGGAAGAAGCTTATCAATTTCTAGGTATGGAAATATCTCTTTCAGAATGTATATGTGGAAGTGTGTGTATGCGATCAAAATATATACACACATATATTCACATACAAATATATATAGAAACATATCTACATATATATATTTATAGAATACTAACTAAAAGGTAAATTTTATATTTATAGAATACTAATTAAAAGTTAACATGAAAAGAGAATGACAGGCCAGGTGTAGTGGCTCACACCTGTAATCCCAGCACAGCGGGAGGTTGATGGGGGACGATCACTTGAGCCCAAGAGTTTGAAACTGGCCTAGGAAACATGGTGAGACCACATCTCTACAACAAATATAAAAATTAGATGGGCATGGCAGCTTGTACCTAGGGTCCCAGCTACTCAGGAGGCCAAGGTGGGAGGATGACTTAAGCCACAAAGGTAGAGCTTGCGGTGAGCCGAGATCACACCACTGCACTTCAGCCTGAAAGACAAAGCAGAAACTTGCCTTATAAAAAACTGGTATCCCAGAAAAATTTAAAATATCTATATATTCACAAATGTATATAATCATAGTATGTTAATCAAAAAGTAAATTCTTAATACTTTGTGGCAAGCAAACGACAGACAACAGAAGATGGCTCATGCTTGTAATCTCAGCACATTGAGAAGCCAGGCAAAAGGACTGCTTGTGTCCAAAAGTTTAAGACCAGTCTAAGCAGCAGAGTGAGAATCAACCTCTCAAATAAAATCAGAAATTAGTTGGGGATGGCAGCATCTGCCTGTAGTCTATGCCACTCAAGATGCTGACTTGGGAAAATCAGTGGAGGCCAAAGGCCAAGGCTGCAGTGGAGCCATGATCACATGACGACACTCCAGCCTAGGTGACAGAGAAAGACCCTAAGGAAAAAAGTTAACAGTAAAAAGTATAAAAAAAGAAGACATGAAACAAGAAGTTACCATGTCCAGGGCAAAGACAAACAGCCCAAGCAGAGGTCTATTCCCCTCCTAACCCCAGAAGACAAGAAAAACCATGAGACACTAAACAAAAGAGACATCACTGTAAAAAGACACAGGCAGAACTTACTACACATCTGTCAAAAACTACACTCTCCAGGTTAAAAGTAGAGACAGGTGCTTAGCCAAGACACACTGCTAAAAAGTGAACAAATGAGATTCCAGGGAAGCTTTGGGCTTTTTGATGCTATTGATGATCAAAGACCTATAGAGCTGGATCCAGAAGAGGCCAGTGTGAGGCACCACAGGGCAGACAAAAACCACCATGAGGCAGGAGATCAGCCTGGAGTGTCCATTAAGAGGCAGAAGATATGCCTGGAGAGGCCATGGTGGGGCATGAGCTGGTATAAGAAAGGCCACTGTGAAAAAAAAGGTGAATCTTGAGAGGCAGACATGACACAGACGATGGGGAGGAAGGGGCCACGGTGAGGCAAATGAAAGACCTGCCAAAATGGCTAAAAAAGAAGTAGTAATGAGGCCAGAAAAGCGCCATATAGGGAATAGCCGGGCTGAAGAGCCTGTGGTCAGGCAGGAGCTGACTCTGTCCAAGTAACTGAAGTCTACAGAGGCTGCTGGGAGCTAGGCAGGAGCTGGGAGAAACGTTGTTGTTGCCAGGCAGGAGTTGAGCCTGTAGACCCAGCGGGGAGGAAGAGCTGGGCCTGGGGAGGCCATCATGAGGGAGGTAGAGGCTGAGCCTAGAGAAGCTGATGGGAGGCAGGAGCTGGGCTGAAGGAAGCCACTGGGAGGCAGGAGCTGGCCCTGGAGGGGCCCACATCAGGAAGTTTGCACCCAGACAAGCTGCTGGGAGGCCAGGAGATGAGCCTGGAGAGGTCGACTTCAGAGCCATTTGGTCTTGCCAAGGCCACCAGGAGGAGGCTAGAGCTGGGCCGAAATAAGCTGACTTGAGGAAGTTTGGGGCCTGGAGATGCTGTCAGAGGGCAGGAGCTGAGCCTGGAGAAGCCACCATGAGGCATGTGCTGGGTGGGCCTGGAGAGCTTGACTAGAGGATCTTTTGAGCTTACAAGGCCACCAGGAGCTGGGCAGGAGCTGACTGAGTCCACAGTGGTTGTTGAGAGGTGAGGCAGGAGGTGGGCCTTTAGACACAGCTGGGAGGAAGAGCTGGGCCTGGAGAGGCCAACTTGGAAATGTTCTGAGCCTGGAGAGGATGCCAGAAAGCCAACGCTGGACCTGGAAAGGCCACCAGGAAGCATCAGTTTCACCTAAAGAGGCCACTGGGAGGCCACTGCTGGGCCTGTACATACAGGCTACCAAAAAGGCAGGAGCTGGGCCTGAGAGGAGGCCACAGTGAGGCCAAGAGCTAGGCCTGGAGGGTCCACTGGGAGGCAGAGGCTAGGCCTGGAGGGGTCTATCACAGACAGGAGCCAGGCCTGGAGAGGCCCCTGGGAGGAGCTGGCCCGGGAGAGTCCATCAGAGGCATGAGCTGGGCCTATACAGCTGGGCCAGTGTGAGGGAGGACCTGGGCCTATTACACTAGAGGCCAGCATGAGGCCACAGCTGGGCCTGGAGAGGCTGCCAGAAGCATGAGCTGGGCCTCAACTGGGCAGTGTGAGGGAGGAGCTGGGCCTGTGGACACAGCCGGGAGGCAGGCAGGAAGTTGGTTTGGGTAAGCCACCGCCAGGCAAGAGCTGGTCCTGGGGAGGCTGCGAGGAGGCCAGAGCTGGGCCTGGAGAGGCCACTGTCAGGCAGGAGCTGGGCCTGTCAAGGCCACTGGGAGGCAGAAAGTGGGCCTGGAAAGCTCCACTTGAGGAAGCTTCGGGCCTACAAAGGCAAGGCTGCCAGGAGCTGGCCAGGAGCTGAGCTGAAAGAGGCTGTGATGAGGCAGGACTTGGGCCTGTAGACATGGCCAGGAGGAAAAGCTGGGCCTGGGGAGGCTGCCATGATTGAGGCAGAGGTCGAGTCTAGAGAGGTCGAGTGGAGGCAGGAGCTGGCCCTGGAGGGGCACACGTCAGGAAGTTTTGTGCCCAGATAAGCTGCCAGGAGGTCAGGAGCTAGGCCTTGAGAGGCTGACTTCAGGACCATTTGGGTCTGCTGAGGCCACCGGGAGAAGGCAGTAGCCAGGCTGAGAAGCTGACTTGAAGATGTTTGGGGCCTGGAGAGACCATCGGGGGCAAGGAGCTGAGGCTGGAGAGGCCACCTTGAGGCATGAGGTGGGTGGGCCTGGAGAGCTTGACTTGAGGACTTTTTGGGCCTACAAAGGCTGCCAGGAGCTGGGCAGGAATTGAGTCCACAGAGTTTATTGTGAGGCAGGAGGTGGGTCTACCGATGTAGCTGGGAGTAGAGCTGGGTCTGGAGAGGACTCTGGGAGGCAGCACCTGGGCCTGGAGAGGCTGCGAGAGGCATGAGTTCGGTCCAGAGAGGATGTCAAAAGTCTCAAGAAGTTAAGTGTGGGTTCTGCAGAGGGTGTTCTCAAGCTAAAGCTGGGCCTTTACATGCCACTGGGAGCCAGATGTTTGGCCTGGAGAGGTGAACTTAAGGACACTTTTGGCCTATAGTTGTTGATGGCAAATCGGCAGGTGCTGGGCCCAAAGAGGTTTTTATGAGGCACCAGGTGTGACTGTACAGTCAGCTAAGACATTTAGTTGTGTCTGGAGAAGCCTTCGTGAGGCAGAGACTGGGTTTTTAGAGGCCAATGGGAGGCAGGATCTGGGCCAGAAGAGGCCAACTTGAGAAGGATTTCAGTGTTCAGAGGCCACCAGAAGGAAGTAGGTGGACCTAGAGAGGCTGAACTGAGGAAGCTTTTGGCCTGGAGATGCCATTCTGGGACAAAAGCTGCATCTGGAGATGCTGTTGTGAGGCATAAGCTTTGTGTAGAGAGGCCAGTGTGAAGCAGGACCTTGGCCTATCTAGGGTACCGGGGGACAGGCAGCAACTTGACAGGGGAAGGTTGCCATGAGGCAAAAGCTGGGTCTGGAAAGGCACCTGTGAGGCATGAGCTTGGCCTAAAGGGGCCATTGGGTGGCAGGAAATGGGTGTGTAGAGGCTGCCGAAAGGCAGGAGGTTGGCTTGGTGGGGCCACGGTGAGGCAGATGCTGGGCATGAAGAGTCTACTGTGAGGCAGAGTTTAGGCCTGTAGAGGCAGATGAGAGCAGGAGCTGGGCCTGGAGAAGCTGCTGGAAGGTAGAAGCTTGGCCTGCAGGAGTTGTGGTGAGGCAGATACTGGGCCTGGAGAGTCTGCTGTGAGGCAGAGTTTGGGCCTGTAGAGGCTGATAGGAGGCATTATTTGGACCTCGAATGGCAGACTTGAGAAAGTTGTCTGGTGAGGCCGAGATGCAGGAACTGGGCCTGAAGAGACCATTGAGAGGCATGAGCTTTGCCTAAAGAGGCCAGTGAAAGGCAGGAGCTGTGCCCATAAAAGGCCAACTTAAGGAAGTTTTGGGACTGGACAGCCACTCAAGGGAAAGGAGCTGGGCCTGCGGAGGCCACTGTGAGCTGGGCTTAATAAGGTTAGTGTGAGGCAGGACCTGGGTCTGTCAAGGCTGCCAGGAGACAGGGAAAAATTTGTTCAGGGAAGACCACCATGAGGCAAAAGCTGTGCCTCGAGAGTCCACTGGGAGAAAAGAGCTGGGCTGGAGAGGCCCCTGTCACTCAGGAGCTGGGCCTGTCTGAGACATTGGGAGGCTGAAGGTGGGCCTGGAGAGCTTGACTTGAAGCAGTTTTTGGCCTAAAAAGACCACCAGGAGCTAGGCAGGAGCTGAGCCAAAAGAGGTTGTTCTGAGGCAGGCGATGGCCCTCTGGGCACAGCTGGGAGGAAGAGCTTGGCCCTGAGAGGCTGACTTGTGGAAGCTTTGGGCCCACATAAGCCACCCAGAGGCCGGAGCTGGGACTAAAGAGGCCATTGTAAGGGAGGAGCTGGGCCTGTACCAGCTGCTGAGAGGCAGAAGTTGAGCCTCAAGAGGCCATGTAAAACAGGAGCTGGGTCTTGGAAGGTGGTGGTAAAGCTAAAGCTGGCCCTTGGGAGGCCGATGAAAGGCAGGAGCTGGGCTTGATGAGGTCGACTTGAGAAAGTTCTGGGCCTGGAGAGAAGGCTGGAAGGCAGGAGCTGGGCCTAAAGAGTCCACTGTAATGATGAAGCTGGGCCTGTGGAGGCTGCTGTGAGGCAGTAGCCTCATCTGCAAAGAATCATGAGGCAGGGTATGGACATAAATGGACCATTGTGAGCTATGAGCTTGGCCTGTAGAGGCCAGCTGGAAAAATGTCTAGGCCTGGAGAGGCTGCTGGGAGGCAGGAGCAGAGCCAAAATATTGAAGCACATTACATTTATTGGACACTTTATTTCCATTATTATGTTGTGATATATGATGAAATAATTATAGAACTCACCATAATGTAGAATTAGTGGGCATGTTAAGCTTGTTTTTCTGCTACTAGATGGTCCCATCTGAGTATGATGGGAGAAAGTGACAGATCATTAGGCATTAGATTCTCACAGGGACCGTGCAACCTTGATCCCTCGTATGCCTGGTTCACAATAGGGTTCATGCTCCTAGGAGAATCTAATGCTATTGCTGATCTGAGAAAAGGCAGAGGTCAGGCGGGAATGTGAGCAACAGGCAGCGGCTGTAAATACAGATGAAGCTTCCCTCACTAGACCCCATTCACCTCCTGCTGTGTGGCTCCTTACAGCTCCATGGCTCAGGGGTTGGGCACCCCTGCTCAAGTACATTCACTGGCAATTCATCACAATCAACAGTAAGTGGTAGCTTGAGTCATGATAAGGTCGCTTCCTCAAAATCACCAGCATCCCATTTCCCATTGGCAAGAAGCTCAGCACTGCCCCTTGGATAACTAAGCCTATGCCCAAATCCCATCTGCATGGGTCTGTCTCCTGGGATCCTTCCTAAAATCAACTCTGTATTAGTTAGAGTCCAATCATGAGCCATAAACCACTCAAAAGTTTAAAGTGGTAAAATTTAATGCCGATAATTATTCATTATTAACAGGGGAACAGCATAATGAGAATGGCTAGCACAAAGTAAAGAGAACTCTAGACATTATGTAGGACTAGCCAGGGCCAGGCATGGTGGCTCATGTCTGAAATTCCAGCGACTTAATATACCAATACAGGAGGATTGCTTGAGGCAGGAGCTAGAAACCAGCCTGGGAAACACAGCAAGACCCTGTCTGTATCCAAAAAAAGAAAAAAATTAGCTGGGTGTGGTGGTGCACACTTGTAGTCCCAGCTACTCAGGAAGCTGAAGAGGGAGGGTAGTTTGAGCCTGCGGGGTCAAGGCTGCAGTGAGTTCTGATTACCCCACTACAGTCAAGCCTGGGTGACAGAGCAAGACCCTGTCTCAAAGAACAAAACAACAAAGGCAACATTTACAGACAGAAAAGAAACAGAGCTAATAAACTAAGACAAGGAAAGACGTTGAAATGTGACAAATAAATAAAGCAACATGAGGTCTTTTATCTATTTAAAATAATTTTTAAAAACAATGTATTAAATTATAATGCCATGTGCTGGCAAAGGTAGAATGAAACGGGCACTTTCTTATACTATGGGGGGTGTTTAAATTGTATATAAGCCTTCCAAGGTAAAGCTTGGCAATTTTTTAAAATAACAGAGACAGTGTCTCACCATACTGCTGGCCTCAAGCAATCCTCCTGCCTTAGCCTCCCTCCTTAGCCTTAGTGCTGGGATTATAGCTGGGATAGCGGCTAGTTTTTTGTTGTTTTGAGACAGACACTATGTCATCCAGGCTGGAGTGCAGAGGCCTGATTATGACTCACTGTAGTCTCAGCTTCCCTGGACTCAAGTAGCTAGGACTACAGGCACATGCCACTACACTAGACTAATTCATGTACTTTTCTGTAGGGATGGTGACTTTCTTTGTTACCATAGCCTGTCTCAGACTCTTGGCCTCAGGGCATACTCCTGCCTCAGCCTCCCAAAATGTTGTGATTACTGGTGTGAGCCACCACACGTGGCCAGCTGCTACTTTTATTATTATTATTCCACTCAATTAAAAATTATTTTGGCATTAAAACTATCATTTTCAAGGCTATGGAATAATATGTGTCCTACAGCTAAATTATAAAAACATATACACTACCCCACATCTCAGCATATACCAAAATTAATGCATACTCACATTTCGCAGTCAGCCCTCTGGAACCCAAGTATAGGAAAAGTCCAAACACTGGTTGGGCATAGTGGCAAACACCTATAGTCTGAGCCATTTGGGAAGCTGAGGTGGGAGGGTCACTTGAACTTCGGAGATTATGGCTGTAGTCAGCTTTGATAGCACTACTGCTCTCTAGCCTGAACAACAGAGCAAGACCCTGTCTCAGGGAAAAAAAAAAAAAAGTTAGAAATTGTAATGAGGTCTGTTGGGGAAAGTCACATATAAGCAAAGTATAAATTAATGAAGCAAACATTGATAAATTAGTACAACTGACTTTCTGAAGTTTCTGACAGTAAAGGTAAGAAAAATGCAAAACACGGAGACAGAGCATAAAAAAATAAATTAGGAAAGTATTCTGTGCATATAATAGGATGACCCTGGCCATGTTTGTGCAGCAGCAGTATGTCACAATATGACATACCTTGGAGAGAAGTTAACAAATGAGGAAGTTGATAAAAATGATCAGAGGACCAAAATACTGATGGTGATAGTCAAGTAAACCATGAAGAATCTCCACAACTGATATCAGAAAAGTAGGAATATTATAGCGTGTGTTGAAGTTCCTGTACAGCATTGTTTATTTGCCTTTTGTTTGTTTCTAAAAAATGTATCTACCAAACGTTTTTCTTGCTCTCAAAAGAATATGTGGGAATAAACCATTACAATTGATTCTTCTGTTTTTGTTTCTTTGTTTGTTTGTTTTTTTTTTAACTTTTTTTACTTTTATCTTCCTGCCATCATCCCACAGACTTACTTTAGAAATTTTTATTTTTTTAGAAAATTGAAAAAGTGCTCTTTGTGGTGGATCATACCTCTAGGATGGGAGGTAGAGATGGAAGGGTCACTCGAGGCCAGGAGTTTGATACCAGCCTGACCAACAAAGTGAGACCCTGTGTCTATGAAAAAAATTAAAAATTAACCAGGTGTCATCATGTATACCTACAGTCCCAGCTACTCAGGAGGATGAGAGAGGAGGATCCTTAGCCCAGGAGTTCAAGCCTGAAGTGAGCTGTGATTGCACCACTGTACTCCAGCCTAGGTGATAGAGAGAGATCCCATCTCCTAAAACAAAAAAGAAAGAAAGAAAATAGATCAAGTAGCAAGTTGCATGTGGCTTACTCTGAATATTTCTAAACTGGAAGTTCTAAATCTTTTGGGGTCTAGGATCCCTTTACATTTTTTAACTTTATATAAGATATCTAAGACTTTTTATTTATATAAATAATTATATTAAAGTTAAAAAATAGGACAAAATTTTAAAAATATTTTTATTCATTACATATTAATAGTAAAACCATTACATGTTGATACAACTAATACAAAACAAAAATTTTGAAATATTTATTATTCATTACATATTAATAATAAAATTGGCTGGGCATGGTGGTTCATGCCTATAATCCCAGCACTTTGGGAGGCCAAGGTGGACAGATCACATGAGGTCAGGATTTTGAGACTAGCCCTCCAACATGGTGAAACTCTGTCTCTACTAAAAACACAAAATTAGCCAGGTGTGGTGGCAGGCACCTGTAATTCCAGCTATTTGGGAGGCTGAGGCAGGAGAATTGCTTAAATCCAGGAGCTGGAGGTTGCAGTGAGCCAAGATCGTGCCATTGCACTCCAGCCTGGGTAACAAGAGTGAAACTCCATCTTAAATAATAATAATAAAAAACCATTCATTACATGTTGATACAATATATATATATATATATATATTTTGAAACAGTCTCACTCTTTCACTGAAGCTGGAGTGAAGCAGTGCAATCTCAGCTCACTGCAACCTCTGCTACACAGGTTCAAACCATTCTCCTGTCTCAGCCTCTGAAGTAGCCTGGATTACAGGCACCCACCACCATGTCTGGTTACTTTTTGTATTTTTTTTTTTTAGTAGAGATGGTGTTTTGCCATGTTGGCAAAGCTGGTCTCGAACCCCTGACCTCAGGTAATCCACCTGCCTTTTTCTCCCAAAGTGTTGGGATTGCAGGCATAAGCCACCATGCCCAGCACTGAGCAGGGGTCTCCTCATTTCCAGCGATAAAAGCCCTACTGCATGGCTCTAAAGTTGCAAGGGCTGCAGAACCAAAGGGCTTTTACTTGAGATTTCATTATTTTATTTGTATTTCTATTTGTATTGTAAGACAAGATCCTGCTCTGTCACTCAGGCTGGAGTGCAGTTGTGCACTTATAGTTCACTGCAGCCTCAACCTCCTGGGCTCATGCCATCTTCCTGCCTCAGCTCCCCAGTGCTGATACTACAGTTGAGTGCCTCCATACCTGGCTATTTTTTTTTTTTTTAAGTTTTTGTATAGTGAGGAGTCTTTCTATGTTGCCCAAGCTGGCCTCAAACTCTTGACCTCAAGAGATCTGCCGACCTCAACCTCCTGTGTAGCTGAGATTACAGGTACACACACATCGCCATGCCTAGCTACATTTATTTTATTTTATTTTATTAAATTTTGAAAAATATTTTTGTAGAGAGGAGGTCTTGCTATGTTGCCCAGACTGGTCTTGAACCCCTGCCCTTAAAAGATACTCCCATCTCTGTTTCCCAAAGAGCTGGGACTGCAGGCATTAGCCACTGCATTGAGCATGGAGAGATTTCTTTAATCTAGCATCCCATATTGGTAAGACTGGGAAAGGCAGTAGTGTTTTTTAAAAAAATGCTTAATAATTCAGTAAGAATCAAACTCAACCTTGAACCCTGCCTTCTCTCACACCCTACATCCAGTCTGTCAGCAAATTCTGTTGACTGTCTTCAACATGTACTGAAGATCCTCACCCAGAAACTCCCTGGCCTCCTCCCCTACTTCTCTCCTCTGACCATCTCTCATCACTACCATTACCCTGGTCAGGATCACTATCATCTTCCACCTGGATGCTGCCACAGCTTGGCCCCCATGCTTCTACCCTAGTCTTTCCACAATTTTTCTCAACTCAGCAGCCAGAGAATGCTTTTAAATCAGGAGACAGATCATGTCGTCTCTCTGCTCAGAACCCTCCTGCAGTTCCCATCTCAAAGTAAAAGCCAAAGCCCCAGGAATAACCTCCCAGGACTCACAAGATGTGTATTGATCCCCACCCAGCAACTCCCTGGCTTCCTCCCCTAATTCTCTCCCTCTCTCCTTCTGCTCCACTGGCCTCCTTCCAGAGCCTCAGACACATCGAAGACACTATTCTGTTGTTTCTGCCTACAATGCTCTTCCCTCAGCACCTCGGCCAGCTCCTCTCCCCCAGCACCTTGGCCAGCTCCTCCCCCCCAGCACCTTGGCCAGCTCCTTCCCCCAGTACCTTGGCCAGCTCCTTCCCCCAGTACCTTGGCCAGCTCCTTCCCCTCCAAGTCTTTGCTCAGTTTTCACTTAGGAGGCCACCTCTGACCAGTCTATTTAACATTGCCATCTGTCCCCATTTCCATCATGTTCATTTCTTCTTTGTTTATTTTTCTTTTCTTCTTCTTCTTTTTTTTTGGAGACAAGATTTCACTCTGTCACCAATGCTGGAGTGGAGTGGTGCAATCACAACTCACTGCAACCTCGAATTCCCAGGCTCAAGCAATCCTCCCACCTCAGTCTCCCTAGTAGCTGGAACTATAGGTGCATCCCATCATGCCTGGCTTATTATTTTATTTTATTTTGAAATGGAATTTCACTTTCTTGCCCAGGCTGGAGTGCAATGGTGCAATCCCAGCTCACTGCAACTTCCACCTCCCAGGTTCAAGTGATTCTCCAGCTTCAACCTCCCAAGTAGCTGGGATTACAGGTGTGTGTCACCATGCCTACCTAATTTTTGTATTTTTAGTAGAGATGGGGTTTTGTCATGTTGGCCAGGCTGGTCTCGAACTTCTGACCTCAGGTGAGCCACCCTCCTCAGCCTCCCAAAGTGTCGGAATTACAGGAGTGAGGCACTGCGCCAGCCAGTTTTATTCTTTGTAGAGACAGGGTCTCCTATGTTGCCCAGGCTGGTCTTGAACTCCCGACCTCAAGTGATCCTCCTGCCTGGATTCCTAAAGTGCTGGGATTACCAGCATCACCCATCATGCCTGGCTTCATGTTCATTTCTTCTTTCTGCTGCAACAAACTACTCTACATTTAGTTGCTGAAAACACCACAAATCTACCATCTTATACTTCTGGGGGTCAGCAGCTCAAACTAGATCTATTAAGGCTAATGTTACGGTATCAGCAGGGCTGTATTCCTTCTAGAGGCTCTAAAGTCTTCCCTTGGCTTTTCCAGCTTCTAGAAGCCACCCCCATTCCTTGGATCTTGGCCCCTAACACCATCTTCAAAGCTAGAAGTGAAGCATCTTCAGATCTACCTCTCTGACCTCTGCTTCCATCACCACATCTTCTGCTCCAATTCTGACTCTCCTACCCTCTTTCTTTTTTTTTTTTTTTGAGACGGAGTTTCGCTCCTGTTACCCAGGCTGGAGTGCAATGGCGCGATCTCGGCTCACCGCAACCTCCGCCTCCTGGGTTCAAGCAATTCTCCTGCCTCAGCCTCCCGAGTAGCTGGGACTACAGGCACGTGCCACCACGTCCAGCTAATTTTTGTATTTTTAGTAGAGACGGGGTTTCACCA
>PVKV010003072.1:85587-108622 GCA_004027835.1 Alouatta palliata | reverse complement strand
CCCTCTTTCTTTTATAAAGATCTTTGTGATTGCTTTGGTGGCATGGTGGCTCCCACCCATAATCCCAACACTTTGGGAGGTCAAGGTAGGAGGAATGCTTGAGTCCCAGAGTTTGAAACCAGCCTGGACAACACAGTGAGAATCCACCTCTACAAAAGTATAAAAATAAATATTAGCTGGACATGGTGGTGTGCAGCTGTAGTCCCAGCTACTTGAGAGGCTGAGGTGAGATGATGGCTTTAGCCCAGGAGTTTGAGATCAGTCTGGGAGACATCACTAAATCTCATCTCTACACAAATGAGCTGGGCATGGGTGATATGCTTGTGGAGTCCCAGCTACTTGGAAGGCTGACTTGGGAAGATCGCTTGAGCTCAGGAGGTCAGAACTACAGTGAGCTATGATCACATCACTGCGCTCCAGCCTGGATGACATAGGGAGATTCCGTCCAAAAAAAGAAAAGAAATACATATTTGGTTTCTGTCCCTGGTTCCTGGCACAGAGCTGCTAAAGCTTATAAAGACCTCAGTGATAGAGGTGATAGGAGCATCTTTAGTTTTAATATTTGATCTCGGTCCCAGCTTTCTAACACAAGACCCTCTAAGAACCTTGGGATCTCCAGCATGATAAGAATGCATTTCAGGATGTGGCTGAAATGACCGTGTGGCTGCATGCTCCTAGATTTCTTCAGGAGGAAGGTTGATTGACAGAGGAAACAACCACGTGAGTAGAGGCTTGAAACTTTCAGCCTCACCCACTGAACTCTAGGAGGGAAGAGGGCTAGAGACTGACTTAATCACCAAAGGCCAAAGATTTTATCAATCGTGCTTGTGTAATAGAGCCTCCATAAACACCCTGAACAACAGGGTTTGCAGAGCTTCTGGTGGCTAAACACAGGAGGTGCTGGGAGGGTGGCATGTTCAACAGAGGGCATGGAAGCTCTGTGCCCCTCCCCACTTACCTTCCCCAGGCTTGCTTCTTTTCTTTCTTTTCTTTTCTTTTTTCTTCTTTCCTTCCATCCCTCCCTCCCTCCTTCCTTCCTTCCTTTCTTCCTTCCCTCCTTCCCTCCTTCCTTCTTTTCCTTTTTCCTTCCTTCCTTTCTTCCTTCCTTTCATCTTTCCTTTTTCCTTCCTTCCTTCCCTCCTTCCTTCCTCTCCTTTCCTTTTTCCTTTTTTCCTTTTTTCCTTTCTTCATTCCTTCCTTTCCTTCCTTCCTTCCTTCCTTCCTTCCTTCCTTCCTTCCTCTCCCTCTCTCTCTCTCTCTCTCTCTCTCTCTCTCTTTGTTTTGTCTTTTCTTTTCTTTCTTTGATACAGGGTCTGGCTCTTTTGTCTAGGCTACAGTGCAGTGGCACAATCTCAGTTCACTGCAACCTAAGCTTCTCCAGTTCCCAGCTCAAGTCGTCCTCACTTCAGCTTTCCTAGTAGCTGGAATTACAGGTGCACACCACTGCACCTGGTTGTTTATTTATTTATTTTCATTTCTTTCTTGGGGATGAAGTCTCATTCAGTAGCCCAGGCTGAAGTGCAGTAGTATGATCTCAGCTTACTGCAACCTCTGCATTCTGGGTTCAAGCGATTCTCCTGCCTAAGCCTCCTGAGTAGCTGAGATTACAGGCATACACCACCACACTCTAGAGACAGGGTTTCACCATATTGCCCAGGCTGATCTCAAACTCCTGAGTTTAAGCAATCCTCCCAACTTGACCTCCCAAAGTGCTGGGATCACAGGCATGAGCCACTGCATCCAGCACGCACATCTCTTTTTTTGGCTGTTTCTGAGATGTATCCTTTACAATGAACCAGTAATAGGAAATGAACTGACCAGATGGGGAGGCTCACATCTGTAATCCTAGCACTTTAAGTGACTGAGGTGGGAAGATCGCTTGGGTCCAGGAATTTGTGGCCAGTATGGGCAACCAAAAAAGACCCCATCTCTATAAAAATTAAAAGAAATTAGCCAAATATGCTGGTGCAGGTATGTAGTCTCACCTAGTAGGAAGGCTGAGGTGGGAGGACGACTTAAGCCCAGGAAGTGGAGGCTGCAGTGAGCTATGACTGCACCACTGCACACTAGCCTGGGCAACAAACTGAGACACTGTGTCTCAGGAAAAAAGAAAATAAGCTGTTTTTCTGAGTTCTGTAAGCTGTTCTAGCAAATAAATCCAAGAAGGGGGTCTTGGAAACCCCTGATTTGTAATAGGTTGGTCAAAAGTACAGGTGAAAACCTAGTACTTGCCATTGAAATCTGAAGTGAGGGTAGTCTCAAGGGACTGAGCCCCTAACCTGTAGGGTCTGCACCACCTCCAGGTAGTATCAGAACAATATTGTGAGATACTCAGTTAATATCCAGAGCACTGGAGAATTTGGTGTAGAAACTCCACACACACATTCAGTTGGAAGTGTGTGAATAGAGAGAAAAATGGATTTTTCTTTCACCTACCTGCTTAACCGCACAGGAGAAGCAACACATGGTGCTCATCAACAGAGCAAGCATTAAACTCAAACCAGACCCTACACTGGACTCAGTCTTAATAGCCATGTGAGCTTGGGCAAAGCACTCATTATCCCTAAGTCTTCATCACTTAATTCATAAAGTGGGGATAACTGTGGCACCTTCGTGTGATTTTGGGAGAATTCATGAAAATTATGCTTGGCATTATTGTGAACATCACACCTATTCCAAACTATTTGACAGGGACAGTGATGGATGACAACATCAAAATATTAGAAACTGAAATGAGGTCTCTAGAGCAAAATTCCATGCAAGCAAATTACTGTCTCTCCAAAGCATTCCTGCCACGCTTAATTCCCCATTTCCTGAACAACATGTGCCATCTTCATTGTGTGGGTCTTTACAGTGCTGCTTTCCCTGCTGGGAACACTCCATCCCATCCCAGCCCACTCCCCATCCCTCCACCTCCCCCTTCCCTCCCCTTTCTTATACAACTCTTCCTCATCTTTCAAAACCTGGCTTCAATGTCACCTTATCTGGAAACTTCTCTCACTCTCCAGAAGAGCTTTCCATTGCACTTGATGCATGCACTATTATTCGATCATTTCTGAGTTACTGTCTAAGTCTTTTTGTACCTGAATAACATGCTGCCCAGTCAGTCTCTTCCTGGACTCTGAAGTCTTTCATGGTAGATCCAGCTGGAAGTGACAAAAAGACATTCTTAAAAAATAAAAGAAGGAATGACATGGACATCAGTAGTTAAAAGTTTTAAATGGTATGTGAAAAGCAAACAAAATTCAAGAGCTTCTAGGAAAAATGTAGGAGGGAAGGTGTTACTGGGAAATACGCTAAAGGATTAATTTTTATTTTATTTTATTTTATTGAGAAAGAATCTTGCTCTATTACGTAGGCTGGACTGCAGTGGTACAATTCCAGCTCATGACAGCCTCAACCTCCAGGGCTTCAGTAATCTTCCAACCTAATTTTTATTTTATTTAAGAAACACAGTCTTACTGTTACCAAAGCTGGAGTGCAGTCGTGTGATCATAGCTTACTGCAGCCTCAACCTCCTAGGCTCAAGTGATCCTCCAGTCTCAGCTTCCCCAGTAGCTGGGACTACAGGTGTGCACCGCAATATCCAGCTCATTTTATTTTTAATTTTTAGTAGAGACAAAGTGCCACTATGCTGACCAGGCTGGTGGTGATTCCCTACCCTCAAGCAGTTCTCCCACCTCAGTCTTCTAAAGTGCTGGGATTGCAGATGTGAGCTGTCACGCCTGGCTTAGGGGGTTAATTTTTAATGATATAAAGAGCTCAAAGCAAATATTAGAAGGAGCCTAAATATCTACAGCAGCTGACCAGTAAATTGTGATACATCCATATAATGAAACATTATGCAACCATGAAAAGGATTAAGATAGATCAATAGGTATTGGAACAGATGTCCACGAAATATGAAAATGAGAAGTGATATCCAATTAGCCTGTATGTATTTTGAGGAATATGGTGAATTATTTCCTGAGATAAGATTATGAGTCTAAAGAGTAAAGGAAATTTTTCACTTCTTTATTTAAAAGTATTTAATATTTTTATAATTTAATAGAAGATTAAATAAATAGTTAATCAAATTAGTAAAAGACACATGAACTCTATAAATAAACAGAAAAGACATGGACAGCCCAGCCATGGTGGCTCATGCTCATAATACCAGCACTTTGGGAGTGGGTGGTGGGAGGATCGCTTGAGGCCAGGAATTCCAGACCAACCTTGGAAACTTAGCAAGACCTCATCTCTACTAAAAATAAAAAAAGTTAGCCAGGCATGGTGTCATGTGCCTACAGTCCCAGTTACTGAAATGGAAGTATCACCTGAACCCAGGAGGTCAAGGCTGTGGTGATTCAAGACTGTACCACTATACTCAAGCCTGGGCTACAGAGCGAAACTTGTTCTAAAAAATGAAGGCGGGCAATAAAGAAATAAAGCTAGCCGGGTATAGTAGCCCATGCCTGTAATCCCAGCACTTTGAGAGGCTGAGTCAGGTGGATAACTTGAAGTCCACAGTCTAAGACCAGCCTGACCAACATGGAGAAATCCTACCTCCACTAAAAATACGAAATTAGCCAGGTATGGCGGAGCATGCCTGTATTACCAGTTACTCGGGAGACCGAGACAGGAGAATGGCTTGAACACAAGAGGATACAACACAAGGTTGTATTGAGCAGAGATAATGCCATTGCACTCCAGCCTGGGCAACAACAACAACAACAACAACAAAAAAAAAAAAAAAAAAAAAAAAAAAAAAAAAAAAAAAAAAAAAAAAAAAAAAAAAAAAAAAAAAAAAAAAAAAAAAAAAAAAAAAAAAAAAAAAAAAAAAAAGAAAGCAAGCTAATAAGCTAACATAAGAAAATATATTAAAATGTGACAAAAATAAAGTAATATGAGGTCTTTTATTTATTAAAAATAATCAAGCAAAAAATAACTTGTTAAGTTATAATACCCTGTACCAGCAAAGGTGCAGTGAAATGGGCATTTTCTTATACTATTAGTGGTGTTTAAATTGTATACAAGCCTTCCAGGATAAAGATTGGAAATTAAAAAAAAAATAATACAGTGGCTCACTATGCTGCCTCCTCCAACTCCTGGCCTCAAGCAATCCTCCTACCTCAGCCTCCCAAAGTGCTGGAATTATAGGCCGACAGCCACCATGCCTGAAAGCTCGGCAATTTACACCAAGTGTAATAAGAATGCTGATGCCCTGTGACTCACAGTGATCTCATTTCTGGAAACATCATCTTTGGATATAATTCAACCTAAACAAAAGGTTATATGCACAAAAACAGGGAAAATCTAGGAGTTATATTTTTCTCTGTTTTAAAAACATATGGAATGCTTCACAAATTTGCATGTCATTCTTTCACAGAGGCCATGCCAATCTTTCTATTGTTCCAACTTTAGTATATGTGCTGCTGAAGTAAGCATGAATAATTTAAGATAGAGTGGTTAAATGAAACAAGGAAGGGTTATGGGGAATTAAAAAATCTCTGCTATTTATAGGCACCTAGTAACAGATCAGTAAATATTAGCTGCTACTTTTATTATTTTTATGGGTAAAAACAGACAGAGGCTGGGCGCAATAGCTCACGCTTATAATCACATCACTTGGGGCCAAGGCACGTGGATCACCTGAGGTTGGGAGTTCGAGACCAGCCTGGCCAACATGGAGAAACCCCATCTCTACTCACCATCTTGACTCACTGCAACCTCTGGCTCCTGGGTTCAAGCAATTCACCTGCCTTAGCCTCCCAAGTAGTGGGGATTGCAAGCACACACCACCATGCTCAGTTAATTTTTGTATTTTTAGTAGAGATGAGATTTCACCATGTTGGCCACGCCGGTCTCAAATGCCTGAGCTAGTGATCCACCTGCTTCAGCCTCCCAAAGGCTTCTGCTCTTTCTTATTTTGCTCACTTAATCTAAGAAAACTAAGCTAAAATAAATTTTGTAACCAAACCAAAATGAAGCTCTTTAAGTGGTATGGCTACTCTAATCGAAAGACTTGAAAATTCCCTTGACCCAAAAATAACTATCTGGAAGCCGAAAATGACTGTCTGGAAATCAGCATCCTCAGAGTACAATTCAGAGGCAAACTAGAATATGTCAGTGTAAACTATGAAAGTACACAGCCTTTGTTTCAGTAAAACTAGATGCAACAAAACCATGGGCTTCATGCATGACTGGTATTATAAAAGAGGTCATGGGCATAGAATTAAATATGACACCTTCAGCCAGGCACAGTGGCTCATGCCTGTAATTCCAACACTCTGGGAGGCCAAGGCAGGCAGATGGTCTGGGGTCAGGAGTTCGAGACCAGTCTGGCCAACGTGGTAAAATCCAGCCTCTACTAAAAGTACAAAAATTAGCCAGGCATGGTGGCAGGTGCCTATGATCCCAGCTACTTGGGAGGCTGAGCAGAAGAATCACTTGAACCTGGGAGGCAAAGGTTGCAGTGAGCTGAGATTATGCCACTACACTCCAGCCTGGGCAACAGAAAAAAACTCAATCTCAATATATGTGTGGGATACACACACACACACACACACACACACACACACACACACACACATATATATGACACACTTGCTGACCTATGATCAAAGTTTCTTCTAAACTCAATTTAAGGCACCATATATCACAAACCAGATGGCAAGAAATTAAATAAATTTTAGCCTTTTTGTGCCATCCAACTACATCTTAGTCAGTTCACAAACATGTTTTAGCAAATGCTGGAGGAGTTTTTTTCTCTTTAGGAGTCCTTTCTCACTTTACCCTGCTTAACAAAAGACCTCACACACTTAGAAAGAGGACAGAGACAGGCCAGCTTCAGAACATGCTGCACAAGGAGAACGCACTGTCCCAAAAAGAGAGGGCTCTACACCCCTCTGATAACTCGACAATAGACCAGCTACACACAAAGGCCTGAAGTAAGGAAGTCCATCAAGAAAATGAACAATTGGTGAGATCAAGACTTCTGACCCAAAGGGCCTGCTGCTGATCTGACCATTCATCAAAAAATCTAACTTTAAGTGGAGACACATTGGACTGTGACATGCAATAAAAGAACTGAAGCAGTAAGGGGTCTTGATTTGGGTTTCCTTTCCACCATAAACAGCTCCAGTGAATGGAGGAGTGAGCATGCCTGTGATGCTCCTGACACATCTGGGGTAGTTCCCATTCACAGAAGTCAACCTTTGGGATTTTTCCACACATTTCAGGGTCATTGTCCATCTGTGCTAACCTAGATGTCCAGATAAAAGCTCCTGTTTAGAAACTGGAGAGGAGCTTGTCAAATCTGAAAGCCCACAAATTGTCTCAGCCAGGAGGGAACACATGTAGGAAAGACTACAGAATCTGATATCAGAAGCCTAATTTCAGGTTGACCCCCAGCTTTACAATTGTGATTAATCAACTTACTTTCTCTAGGCTCTGTTATTCTCATATCAATAATGAGAAAAGTGGACAGAACAGTCTCCCAGATCAATTCCAATCTTAACATCCTCTGGCTTTATGATTAAAGAGTGATACTACCAAGGCAAAAATTGTGACATAATCCCAATAGGAGCCTGCTGGGATTATGTTAAGCAAAACAATTCCACACAGACAGAGCCATTCTGACCATGTCCCTCCCTACACCATTTCTCATACAGATGTGCACCACTGGTATGAGAAGTCCCTTCTACAGAAGATACTAACTGATTCAATAATAGGCTGATTTATCCATTCAACCAACAAATACTTACCAAACACCTTCTAGGTATTTAGGGATACATCAGAACAAAACAGACAAAATCCCTTCCCTTATGGAGCTTACATTTTAGTGGAGGAGGGGAAGTCAGACACTGAATAGGAAATATGAATTAAGGATATATTGTATGCAGGGCAGTGTTGGGATTCACTCAGAGTGGCTGGCAAAATATTAAGGGAACTATTAGGGAAGTCATGGATTATAGTCTCAAACATTTTGGAGAGCCAAAAAAGTTTTAATGAGCCAGGCTGAAGACACCCAGTTCTTACTTCAGAGCTTTAAGTCATAAGGTGAAGATTAAGGTAATAAAAGCTTCCCCAGTTAAGTTTGTTTACCCCACATTCCTTTGTCTCTACTCTGTTTACTTATGTAAACTTTGTGCTACACGGTCCTCTTGGGGGAGGTTGGAAAAGAATTACTCTTTAATGGTGTTTATTCTGGGCCCAAGAACCAAAAGTTTTTATCATTTGTAAAACCACTCTTTTAATCATGTTAATTATCCAAAAGCATGTTTACTTAAAACCTCTGTTACTAGAGCTATACTGAATAAATGCAAGAAGGAACAAGGCACTGTAGTCAATTAACTGTAATCACTCTGTAAAAGCAGCTGAGGACCCCTTAGCCCAACTCTTACACTGTATTCTGTATGTAAGAGCATATTTCACTCATCTGTTACTAAGTCAAGGTCTGCAGGACTGACCTCCACAAGTAGTGATCAATGTCTCAGAGCAGCCTGGAGGCCCTTGATAAAGTGACTTTTGAACCACAATCCAAAGCAGTAAGAGAGTGAGCTATGCAGACACTAGGGGAAGAATGTTTCAGGCAGAGGAAACAGCAAGGCCCAGAGACAGGACAGGGTCAAGTCTGCCTGGCATGCTAAAAGAAACACCATGAGCTCAGTGTTTATAAGGAGGAGTAAGAGCAGGAGAACAGCAGGAAGCACAGTGAAACAGGTAGCAGGGGCCAGGTCATGTACAAAACAAAGCCACTGGAGTGTATGAACAGAGGGGTAAACATGATCTTAATTACACTGCAAAAGAATTATTCTAGCTGTTATATAGAGAGTAGACTGGCCCGGCATGGTGGCTCACTGCTGTAATCCCAACATGTTGGGAGGCCAAGGCAGGCAGATCACTCAAGGACAGGAGTTCAAGACTAGCCTGACCAATATGGTGAAACACTGTCTCTAATAAAAATATAAAAACTAGCCGGGTATGGTGGCTCATGCCTATAATACCAGCTACTAGAGCAGCTAAGGAAGGAGAATCACTTGAACTGGGGAGGTGGAAGTTGCAGTGAGCCTAGATCATGGCATTGAACTCCAGCCTTGGCAATAGAGCAAGACTTTGTCTAAAAAAGAAATAAAGAGAAAGAGAGTGGACTGAAGGAGGTAAGCATGGAAACAAGAAAACCAGTTACAATACTACTGAGAAAATCCAGGTGAGAGATGATGGCAGATGAATCCAGGGTGGCAGCAGTGAGGCAGGAAGAGGGACAGAGTCTGGGATATATTCTGAAGTTCAATCAACAGGACACTGGAGGACAGGATCATCTTGGAAAATCTTGGGACTACTGCAGTATCGAATGAAGCTAAATGGCACTAAATTCCAACATCCACTGTGAAATCCTGGGAACAGGGATTTGTTCATCTCTGCCACCTAGTGTCCCACTCAGTGCTTGGCACATAATGGAGATACAAAAAGTCTTCAATTCTTAAATTAATAAATGTGTAAATGAATATATTACAAAGCCAAAAGACCTGCAGTTTGATAGTCATTAGGAGATCAAAAAACATCTGGTACTAGACATATTCTACTAACAGTGGGTCCCCCTCCTTTGAGTGAATCTATTTTTTTTTTCTTTACAGACAGAGTTTATCTCTATTACCCAGGCTGACAGTGGCATGATGTCAGCTCACTGCAACCTCTGCCTCCCGAGTAGGCTCAAGCAATTCTTGTGCCTCAGCCTCCCGAGTAGCTGGGACTACAGGCATCAACCACCAGGCCCAGCTAATTTTTTTTTTTTTTTTTTTGTATTTTAGTAGAGATGGGGTTTCACCATGTTGCTGAGGGTGGTCTCAAACTCCTAAGCTCAGGCAATCTACCCACTTTGGCCTCCGAAAGTGCTAGGATTGCAGGCGGGAGCCACCACAATCAGCCTGAGTCTATTTCTTTTTATTTAAAAAATTCCCTTTATAACTTACTTTACAGTGGTAAGCTATGAAGCTGACAACCAACCTCATATAATACAGTTGATAATCTGAAGAACTTAGCAATTTCACTGAGATGCTGGATGTAGATACCAAACCTCATATCACCTCAGCAACTCCCACCTAAAATACAGGGATAAATGTTACACAAGTAGTAAGTTCATGTTCTTGTAAGTAGTAAATAATGAACCAGGCATGGTGATTAACACCTGTAATCCCGGCACTTTGGGAGGCCAAAGTGGGCAGATCACCTGAGGTCAGGAGTTTGAGAACAGCCTAGCCAACATGGTGAAACCCCATCTCTACTAAAAATACAAAAGCTAGCCACGTGTGGTGGTGGCTGCCTGTAGTTCCAGCTACTTGGGAGGCTGAGGCAGGAGAATCACTTAAACCTGGGTGGCAGAGGTTGCAGTGAGCCAAGATGATTCCACTGCATTCCAGGGCAACAGAGTGAGACTCTATCTCAAAAATAAAATAAAATAAAATAAAATAAAATAAAAATAAAAAATAAAGACATATAGAATGTCACTTACGTGAACAGGTGTTCAGGGCTGGTGTGGAGGAGTTGTGGATGAGGAAGAAAGTCGACTTGGAGACAATGGAGGCTGACTGGAGTTACTGGATGAGGAAAGGAGGGAAAGAAAAAGGGTAAGGGGAGCGGAAGATTCATCTCAGTGAGGTCATCTCTGATTGCTGACAAAGGCAGTGGAAAACGTTGGAGAAGGTCTGAAAACATTGCTAAAGGTTGGTGGTTTCAGAAAATCTTGTAACATTTCCTTTACTTTAAAAGAAAACTTAGCATCTCAGGGGTTTAGTATGAGTTGTTTTTTTCCTGTGGATTTCAGAGTAGTTGAACCATTCAGCCACAGAAAATAACTTGGGTATGAAACCCATTTGAACACTACCAATAAAGACATCAGACTCTGCTCCTCTGTGGTGAAGCACATCTATTCACTTGCTGCTCGGCCTCCTCTTCTGCCCACCTTCACCTCCTTTTCGGGCATCTGCTCCTCCCAGGCAGGACTACACACTTTTCTCGCAGAGCCAGGTGCCACCTTCCACTCTTGGAGGCTCTATCACGTCCCTGGCTCCACCACATTCTCATGTGTGACATCTATGTTTCACCAAGCTGAGGACAGAGTATACCCATGGTAGGTTTAAGCAGACAATTCTGATGGTCACAAAATTCTTTTGCCATGTGGTCTGTGACTTGAATTGTCCCATCTAAAAACAAATGCATGGTCCACTGGCAGGCCAAGTAAGGTTATGTTTGAATGAGGAATCACCAAGCATCTTTAATTCCCTCCAAGATCTTTTATAAATGAGAGAAAGTCAAGTGCTGTTAATGATGGCAAAAGTGAGGATTCTCCTTCTGATGACAGCTGCTACACTCTGGTGATGATGGCAGGCCCAGCGCTGCTCCAGTACCCAATCCTTGCAGTATCTTCTATGGGACTGGCATATTCTTTATATAGTACAGGCTTCACATTCTCAGTTTCTGCAATCACTGTCACAACTGCCACTAACAAAAGTGGTGACTGCACTCATCACAACCTTGAATCTGAGCTTTGTCTTGAATATGAAGGCTTCTACAGGTTTCATCACGTTCAAACTAATCCACACTGAAGATCTACCTCCAGCAATGTTTTTCTTTCTCTATGACTTCCCTTAGCAAAACATATGTAACTTCCAATCTTCAATTCTTCACCAATACTTTCATTCTTTGGCTAAATCAAAAGCATGTTGAGGGCTGGGTGCTATGGCTCACACCTGTAATCCCAGTAATTTGGAAGGCTGAGGCATATGGATCACAAAGTCAGTAGTTTGAGATCAGCCTGGCCAACATAATGAAAACCCGTCTCTTCCAAAATACAAAAATTAGCTAGGCGTGGTGGTGTGAGCCTGTAATCTCAGCTACTCAGGAGGCTGAGGCAGGAGAACTGCTTCAATCTGGAAGGCGAGGGTTGCAGGGAGCCAAAATCATGCCACTGCACTCCAGTCTGGGTGACAAAGCAAGACTCCATCTCAAAAAAAAAAAAAAAAAGCATGCTGAGGAGGGGTTAACTTATGAGTTAAGCACTGAGTTTTGTCTTCTCCACTGCAGGACTCCTGGACAAGGATAATTCTCTTGCCCTACTACAGAATTTCTCAACCACTTTCCAGGCCATAATCCACACAAAATCTACATGGCATATTGACTGACCTTCACTAATTTCCCCAAGGTACGGTGAGAGCTGAAGGAGCAGTGTTTTAGGACACACCCATTAACCCAACTCAAGAACATTTATTCACTTTAATATTCATAAAAATGATTAGCTGCACCAATTTGTAAACACTTAATACACACACAAAATTCATACTTGATTCCCAACACTTATTTCCTGAAAATGTAAAAGTTTACACTACATGATCATTTATTGGTCCTTGGCAACATAAGTTCTTAAGGTAGTAGATGACCTACAAATTGTGGTCACTTACTCTAACAATGCACAATGGCAAACAAAACGATGAGAAAGAAAGACAGGTGCACTTAGAGCTCTAATAAAGAAAATAGGCCAAGCACGGTGGCTCATGCCTGTAATCCTAACACTTTGGGAGTCTGACGTGGGAGGTTCCTCTGAGGACAGGGTTCTAGGGCCAGACTGGCCAACATGGCAAAACCCCATCTCTACTAAAAATACAAAAATTAGCTGGATGTGGTGGCACATGCCTGGAGGTGGGGGTTGCAGTGAGCTGAGATTGTGCCACTGCACTCCAGCCTGGGCAACAGAGTGAGAGAAAGAAAGAAAAGAAAGAGAAAAAGGGAGGGGGAGGATCCAAGATGGCAGAATAGAAACAGCTCTGGACTGCAGTTCCAAGCAAGAACAATGCACAGGGTGACTGCCCACCACATATCCAAATGATTTTTCACTGCCTGCAGACCAGGAGATTCCCGGACCAAGAAGCGCCACGAATTTTCAGCATGGCGGCTTCAGCTGGTCGCGGGTTGGCACAGGAACTCACAAAAATCTGGGCAGCCATTTCAACTGGCACCTGTAACACCTGGGAGACAGAGCCTCCCATTCCACTGAAAGGGAGGGGGCAGAGACAGGGAGCCAGGTGATCTGTCTCATTGGGTACCACCCCCACAAAACAAACAATCTGAAATGCTCTAGATTGAGAGTTTGGCAACAAGTGCAGCTGGACCCAGGATGGTCCAGCTCAGTGGGGGGAAGGGTGATCATCACTATCAAGGCAGTCTGCTACTACCAAGACAGTTCACATAGCAGCTGGGTAGAGTCTGCAGCAGCTCAGCAACACCTCTGCTGGCAGACTGTGACTAGACTACTCCGTGCAGGGCAAGGCATCTATGATAAAAGGCGGCAGCAGGAAAGGAACTTATAAATAAAGCCAACCCTCCTAGGACAGAACACATGGGAAAAGAGGGGGTTATGAGTTCGGTTGCAGCAGACTTAAAGGTACCTGCCCAGCGGCTTTGCACAGAACAGTGAAGCTCCCAGCACAGCACTTGAGTTCCTATAAGGGACAGACTGTCTCCTCAAGCAGCTCCCCATCCTCCATATGCCCAAAGAGACATCTCATAAAGGAGAGCTCAGGCCAACATCTGGCAAGTACCCTTCTGGGACAAAGATAACAGAAGAAGAAACCAGCAGCAGCCCTTACTGTTCTGCAGCCCCCATGGGTGATCCCCAGGCAAGCAGGGTCTGGATTGGAACTCCAGCAGTCCTGCAGCAGAGAGGTCCAACTTTTAGAAGAAAAACTAAGAAACAGAAAGAAATAGCTTCAACATCAACAAAAAGGACGTCCACTCAGACACCCCATCTGAAAATCACCAACTACAAAGACCACAGGTAGATAACACCACTAAGATGGGAAGAAACCAGGATAAAAAGGATGAAAACACCAAAAACTAGAATGCCTCTCCTCCTCCAAAGGATCACGACTCCTCACCAGCTAGGGATCAAAGACGGATGGAGAATGAATCTGATGAACTAGCAGAAACAAGCTTCAGAAGGTGGGTAATAACAAACTTCTCATAGCTAAAAGAACATGTGCTAACCCAACGAAAAGAAGAAACTAAGAACCTAGAAAAAAGGTTAGATGAGATGCTAACTAGCATAAATAGCTTAAAGAATATAAACGACTTGATGGAGTTGAAAAACTCAGCATGAAAACTTCACAAAGCATACACAAGCTTGAATAGCCAAATCGACCAAGCAGAAGAAAGAATATCAGAGACTGAAGATTAACTCATTGAAATAAAATGAGAAGGCAAGATTAGAGAAAAAAGTGAAAAGAAATGAACAAAGCCTCCAAGAAATATGGAATTATGTGAAAAGACCTACTCTATGTTTGATAGGTGTACCTGAATATGGCAGAGAGAATGAATCCAAGCTTGGAAACACTCTTCAGGATATTATCCAGGAGAACTTCCCCAACCTAGCAAGCCAGGCCACCATTCAAGTCCACCACAAAGATATTCCTCAAGAAGAGCAACCCCACGGCACATAATCGTCAGATTCACCAGGGTTGAAATGAAGGAAAAAATGCTAAGGGCAGCCAGAGAGAAAGGTTGGGTTACCCACAAAGGGAAGCCCATTAGACTCACAGTGGATCTCTCACCAGAAACCCTACAGGCTAGAAGAGAGTGGGAGCCAATATTCAACATCCTTAAAGAAAAGAACTTTGAACCTAGAATTTCATACCCAGCCAAACTAAGCTTCATAAGTGAAGGAGAAAGAAAATCCTTTATGGACAAGCAATTGCTGAGCAATTTTGTCACCACCAGGCCTGCTTTACAAGTGCTCCTGAAAGAAGCACTAAACAAGGAAAGGAATAACCAGTACCAGCCACTCCAAAAATGTACCAAATGGTAAAGACCATCGACACAATGAAGAAAATATGTCAACTAACAGGCAAAACATCCAGCTAGCATCAAAATGGCAGGATCAAATTCACACATAACAATATTAACCTTAAATGTAAATGGGCTAAATGCCCCAATCAAAAGACACAGACTGGCAAATTGGATAAAAAAGTCAAGACCCATTGGTGTGCTGTATTCAGGAAACCCATCTCATGTGCAAAGACACACATAGGCTCAAAATAAAGGGATGGAGGAAGATTTATCAAGCAAATGGAGAGCAAAAATAAAGCAGTGGTTACAATCCTAGTCTCTGATAAAATGGACTTTAAACCAACAAAGATCAAAAGAGACGAAGAAAGGCATCACATAATGGTAAAAGGATCAATACATCAAGAAGAGCTAACGATCCTAAATATATACACACCCAATACAGGAGCACCCAGATACATAAAGCAAGTTCTTAACAACCTACAAAGAGACTTAGACTCCCACACAATAATAGTGGGAGACTTTAACACTACACTGTCAATATTAGACAGATCAACAAGACAGAAAATTAACAAAGATATCCAAGACATGAACTCAGATCTGGACCAAGTGGACCTAATAGACATCTACAGAAATCTCCACCCCAAATCCACAGAATATACATTCTTCTCAGCACCGCATTGGACCTGCTCTAAAATTGACCACATAATTGGAAGTAAATCTCTCTTCAAAAAATGCAAAAGAATGGAAATCATAACAGTCTCTCAGACCACAGTGCAATCAAGTTAGAACTCAGAATTCACAAACTAACTCAGAACTGCACAGCTTCATGGAAATTGAACAACTGGCTCCTGAATGTCGATTGGATAAACAACAGAATGAAGGCAGAAACAAAGATGTTCTTTGAAACCAAAGAGAACAAAGACACAACATATCAGAATCTCTGGAACACATTTAAAACAGTGTTTAGATGGAAATTATAGTAATAATTGTCCACATGAGAAGCTAGGAAAGATCTAAAATCGACATCCTATCATCAAAATTGAAAGAGCTAGAGGAGCAAGATCAAAAAACTCAAAAGCTAGCAGAAGACAGGAAATACCTAAGATCAGAGCAGAACTGAAGGAGATAAAGACACAAAAAACCCTTCAAAAAATCAATAAATCCAGGAGCTGGTTTTTTGAAAAGATCAACCAAGTAGACCACTAGCCATATTAATAAAAATGAAAAGGGAGAAGAATCAAATAGATGCAATAAAAAACAATAAAGGGGATGTCACCACCGATTGAACAGAAATACAATCTATAATCAGAGATTACTACAAACAACTCTATGTACATAAATTAGTAAACCTGGAAGAAATGGATAAAATCCTGGACTCTTGGACCCTCCTAAGCCTAAACCAGGAAGAAGTTGAAACCTCAAATAGACCAATAACAAGGGCTGAAATTGAGGCAGCAATTAATAGTCTACCAACCAAAAAAAGTCCAGGTCTAGACAGGTTCACAGCTGAATTCTACCAGACGTGCAAAGAGGAGCTGGTACCATTCCTTCTGAAACTATTCCAAAAAATACAAAAAGAGGGAATCCTTCCCAAATCGTTTTATGAGACCAACATCATCCTAATACCAAAACCTGGCAGAGACTCAACAAAAAAAGAAAACTTCAGGGCAATATCCATGATGAATATAGATGAAAAAATATTCAATAAAATACTGGCAAACCGAATGCAACAGCACATCAAAAAGCTTATCCTTCACGATCAAGTAGGCTTCATTCCAGGGGATGCAAGGCTGGTTCAGAATACACAAGTCTATAAATGTAATCTACCACATAAACAGAACCAAAGACAAAAACCATATGATTATCTCAATAGATACAGAGAAGTTCTTCAACAAAATTCAACAGCTCTTTATGCTAAAAACTTTCAATAAACTAAGTATCAAAGTAACATATCTCAAAACAGTAAAAGCTATTTATGACAAACCCACAGGCAATATCATACTGGATGGGCAAAAACTGGAAGCATTCCCTTTGAATTCTGGCACTAGACAAGGACTCCTCTCTCACCACTCCCATTCAATATAGTATTGGAAGTTCTAGCCAGAGCAATTAGGCAAGAAAAAAAAATAAAGGCTATTCAACTAGGAAAAGAGGAAGTCAAATTGTCTCTATTTGCAGATGACATGATTGTATATTTAGAAGACCCTATCATCTCAGCCCAAAATCTCCTTACAACTTCAGCAGAGTCTCAGGATACAAAATCAATGTGCAGAAATCACAAGCATTTCTAATGCACCAATAACAGACTAACAGAGAGCCAAATCATGAGCAAACTCCCATTCACAATTGCTACAAAGAGAATAAAATACCCAGGAATACAACTAACAAAGGATGTAAAGGACCTCTTCAAGGAGAACTACAAACCACTGCTCAAGGAAGTAAGAGAGGACACAAACAGATGGAGAAACAGTCCACGCTCATGGTTATAAAAATGGCCATACTGCCCAAAGTAATTTATAGATTGAATGCTATCTCCATCAAGCTACCAATGACCTTCTTCACAAAAGTGGAAAAAAAAAAAACACCTTAAACTTCATAGGGAATCAAAAGAGAGCCCGCATAGCCAAGACAATCCTAAGCAAAAAGAACAAAGCTGGAGGCATCATGCTATCTGATATCAAACTATACTACAAGGCTACAGTAATCAAAACAGTATGGTACTGGTACCAAAACAGAAATATAGATCAATGGAACAGAATGGAGGCCCTGGAGGCAATGCCACACATCTACAACCACTTGATCTTTGACAAACCAGACAAAAAACAAGCAACGGAAAAAGGATTCCCTGTTTAGTAAATGGTGTTGGGTAAACTGGCTAGCCATGTGCAGAAAGCAGAAACTGGACTCCTTCCTGACACCTTACACTAAAATTAACTCCAGACGGATTAAAGACTTAAACATAAGACCCAACACCATAAAAAACCTAGAAGAAAACCTATGCAAAACCATTCAGGACACAGGCATAAGCAAGGACTTCTTGACTAAAACACCAAAAGCATTGGCAACAAAAACCAAAATAGACAAATGGAATCTACTTAAACTCCAGAGCTTCTGTACTGCAAAAGAAACAATCATTAAAGTGAACTGGCAACCAACAGAAAAAATTTTTGCAATCTACCCATCTGACAAAGGGATAACATCCAGAATCTACAAAGAACTAAAACAGATTTACAAGAAAAAAAGCAAACAAACGTATCCAAAAGTGGGCAATGGATATGAACAGAGTTTTCAAAAGAAGACATATATGAGGCCAACAAACATATGAAAAAATGTTCATCATCACTGATTATTAGAGAAACGCAAATCAAAACCACATTGAGATACCAACTCATGCCAGTTAGAATGATGCTCATTAAAAATCTGGAGACAACAGATGCTGGAGAGGATGTGGAGTAATAGGAAAATCTTTACAATGTTGGTGGGAGTGTAAACTAGTTCAACCATTGTGGAAGACATTGTGGTGCTTCCTCAAGAACCTAGAAATAGAAATTCCTTTTGACTCAGCAATCCCATTACTGGGTATATACCCAAAGGATTATAAATTATTCCATTATAAACACACATGCACACGTATGTTCATTGCAGCATTGTTTACAATAGCAAAGACCTGGAACAAATCCAAATGCAAACTGATGATAGACTGGACAACGAAAATGTGGCACATATACACCATGGAATACTATGCAGCCATAAAAAATGATGAGTTCGTGTCCTTTTTTTTTTTAATATATATATTTTTTATTGCATTTTAGGTTTGGGGGTACATGTGAAGAACATGCAAGATTGTTGCATAGGTACACATATGGCAGTGTGATTTGCTGCCTTCCTCCCCATCACCTATATCTGGCATTTCTCCCCATGCTATCCCTCCCCAACTCCCCACCCCCCGCTGTCCCCCGACAGACCCCAGTGCGTGATGCTCCCCTCCCTGTGTCCATGTGTTTGAATTGTTCAACACCTGCCTACGAGTGAGAATATGTGGTGTTTGATTTTCTGTTCTTGTGTCAGTTTGCTGAGAATGATGGTTTCCAGGTTCATCCATGTCCCTACAAAGGACGAGTTCATGTCCTTTGTAGGGACATGGATGAATCTGGAAACCATCATTCCCAGCAAACTGACAGAAGAACAGAAAGTCAAACACCGCGTGTTCTCACTCATGGGTGGGCACTGAACAATGAGAACACATGGACACAGGGAGGGGAGCATCACATGCTGGTGTCTATTGGGGGGGAATAGCGGAGGGACATTGGGGGGCAGGTCGGCTGGGACAGGATAACATGGGGAAAAATGCCAGATATAGGTGATGGGGGGATGGAGGCAGCAAACCACATTGCCATGTGTGTACCTATGCAACAATCCTGCATGATCTGCACATGTACTCTAGAACATAAAGTACAATTTTAAAAAAAGAAAAGAAAGAAAAAAAGGAAAGAAGGAATAAGGAAGGAATAAGGAAGGAAGGGAGGGAGGGAGGGAAAGAGAGAGAGAAAGAGAGAAAGAAAGAAAGAAAGAAGAAAGAAAGAAAAAGAAAGAAAGGAAAAAAAGAAAGAACAGAGAGAAAGCAAAGGGAAAGAAAAAGGAAGGAAGGAAGGAAAGAAGGAAAGAAGAAAATAACACCACTTGTTCAACAAAGACTTCTTAGATCTTTCCTATTAGGCTGTGATATTCACGTGCAGGCCACTTACAGTATCTGCCATTTTGGGAACAGGACATATTTGAATAAACATTCAGGTCTCAATCCAGATAACTGCTATCCTGGAACGTTGAAATGTGGCTACTTCAAACAGAAATATGCTGTGACTACGAAAGACACACCAATTGTCAACAAAAAGAATATATGCATATGAAGTCAAGAATGTGAAATGATTCATGGTGTATTTATTTGTAAGGATTTCAGGTTAAATTGGAAAATGTAAACTGATGTATGCGGCTTGCATGTGCAGCACACGTTGTATTCTCTTGGATGCCACTGGTAAAAGTTGAAAACTTAATGCCGGGTGCGGTGACTCACACCTGTAATCCCAGCACTTTGGGAGGCTCAGGCAGAAGGATCACCTGAGCCCAGGAGTTTGAGACCAGCCTGGCCAATATGGGGAAACTTCATCTCTATACAAAATACAAAACTTAGCCAGGCGTGGTGCTGCACGTTTGTAATCCCAGCTACTCGGGAGGCTGAGGCTGAGGCAGGAGAATTGCTTGAGCCTGGCTGCAGTGAGCTGAGATCACGCCACTGCACTCCAGCCTGAGTGACAGAGTGAGCCTCTGTATCAAAAAAAAGAAAGAAAGAAAAAGCTTGAGTTATGCCTACACTGCATCTGTCCATATTAACATATCAAAGAATGCCTGTATTGAGCTTCTGCAAAACATTTTTTGGGGAGGCGAAGGAAGAAGCAGTTCTATCATTTTAAAAGATTAATTTTTGCCGGGCGCGGTGGCTCACGCCTATAATCCCAGCACTTTGGGAGGCCGAGGCGGGTGGATCACGAGGTCAAGAGATCGAGACCATCCTGGTCAACATGGTGAAACCCCGTCTCTACTAAAAATACAAAAATTAGCTGGGCATGGTGGCATGTGCCTGTAGTCCCAGCTACTCGGGGGGCTGAGGCAGGAGAATTGCTGGAACCCAGGAGGCGGAGGTTGCGGTGAGCCGAGATCGTGCCATTGCACTCCAGCCTGGGTAACAAGAGCGAAACTCTGTCTCAAAAAAAAAAAAAAAAAAAAAAAAAAAAAAAAGATTAATTTTTGAAAGCTTAATCTGTGCTTTTAAAAAGGATTCACAACTATTTTACCTGTTGTATTTGTTCTTAGCCGAGTAACTTCAGTTGTATTGTAAGAAGTTCTGATCTGTAAAAACACAGTTGATATTAATATTATAATAAAGCATTTAGAAGAAACAGGCCTTTTTCACACAGCTGTGCACAGATAATTATTATTATTAATATTATTATTTGAGATGGACTCGCATTCTGTCACCAAGCCTGGAGTGCAGTGGCATAATCTCAACTCACTGAAACCTCCACCTCCCAGATTCAAGCAATTCTTCTGCTTCAGCTTCCTGAATAGCTGGGACCACAAGTGTGTGTCATCACACCCAGCTAATTTTTGTATTTTTAATAGACACAGGGTTTTGCCATGTTGGCCAGGCTGGTCTCGAACTCCTGACCTCAGGTGATCCACCTGCCTCAGCCTCCCAAAGTGTTGGAATTACAAGCATGAGCCACCATGCCCAGCCAATTTTTAAACATGGTCCATTTTGCCTTCATTTTATAGTGAAAAAAATGATTTTGGTGACTTGAATTTTGAAAATAGCAATTTAGAGACATTCAGGTGAGACCACCTGGATGTCTGCAAAGTCATCCGTTTTATAAGATAAATATGCAAAAGTCACTTTTCTCCCAAACCAGCTCAATTCTCTTTCTGAATCTTAGATAAACTTTCCCACAGCACAGCAAGAAGCACTGTCTTAAACCTGTCTTCTCCCTTATAACTAAGTCTCGATGCATAACCTCAATCAGTAAGCAAGACTCTACCCACTTCAACATTCCTTCTATGAGTAGAGAGAGGCCTTCTGTTCCTACCCTCCACACTCAAACTACCCATGGGTTACCCTTCAAAACTGAGCCAGAATAACTTTTCTAAAGGGTGGATCCAAATTATTTTAAGAGGGAACTGCTATGAGACCATTTAACGACTGACACCGCTTTTGTAGGATCTAAAGCCTTCCTCCATTTGGCCACACAAGTCCAGCTATGCAATCCCACCACGCCCACGTGGCAGTCATCACCCCACACAGAATGGGTGAGGCATGTGAACATGTGAGCATATTCGACACCTCCCTGCCTTTACGCATATTTGAAGCACGTTCCCTCTCTTCTGGATGCACAGGTGACTGATGTGTGTGTGCCATCCCTGCCTTCTTCCCCAAAAATGCTCAATAGCTCTCCATTGCATTTTTTTTTAAATATTAAGCCTCCCAAGGACCAGGTTCTTGTTAGATCCAATTTTGCACATATGATGCTTATACTAAATGAATGTTTGTTCAATAAGTGAATCTAAATGTTAATTGTAAATATAAAGAAGTCATAATGAGAGGGGAACAGAAGGTCCATCTTCATCAAGTTAATCTCTTCTTAGGGAAGACACTGATTGTTTCTGCAGATTATCTTTTAATAACAGATTTTTTTAAATAACAGATTATTTTTTAATAACGGATTAAAAGGTAAGCTAGCTTACCTTTTAATAACAAATTTAATTTGATTGCCCACTTGAATGATGTTTTCCAGCCTTGGAATTCCATAACACGAAGGACTTTTGAAAGGAATGTTTTCCAGTCGTCCTTCCACATACAGATCATTTGCATGTGCTTCAAATTTTTGGTCTTAAAAAAAGATCTTAAAAGAGCTTAGGAAATTAAACTTTGTTTTTCAATATCCTGAAGATAAGAGAAAGAAAATCATTATAAAGAACACAACCTAAATATCATTTTTTTTGAGACAGATGTCACCCAGGATGGAGTGCAGTGGCATGATCTTGGTTCATTGCAACCTCTGCCACTTGGGTTCAAGCAATTCTCCTACCTCAGACTCCCGAGAAGCTGACATTACAGGTATCTGCCATCATGCCTGGCTAATTTTGGTATTTTTAAAGTAGAGACATGGCTTAACCATATTGGCCAGGCTGATCTCCAACTCCTGATCTCAGGTGATCCACCCACCTCAGCCTCCCAAAGTGCTAGGATTAAAGGAGTGAGCCACTGTGCCCAGCTGTAAATACTATTAGAAAGCAGTCTTTTGCTACTATCTGCTCCTGACCATAATAACTCTCCTCCATTAGCTGCTGCACACTGGCGCATTTCAGGCTACACTTTCATCTGCACTGCAACCATGAGATAAATATTCTTTACCCCTTCGACTTCATGAACATGTTATTTTATTTTATTTATTTATTTTTTTTTTGAGGTGGAGTTTCACTCTTGTTACCCAGGCTGGAGTGCAATGGCGCGATCTCGGCTCACCGCAACCTCCGCCTCCTGGGTTCAAGCAATTCTCCTGCCTCAGCCTCCCGAGTAGCTGGGACTACAGGCACGTGCCACCATGCCCAGCTAATTTTTGTATTTTTAGTAGAGACGGGGTTTCACCATGTTGACCAGGATGGTCTC